>JAJMYO010000209.1:0-60631 GCA_023087385.1 Diplodia sapinea
CTCTGCTCCCTCGCTATCAAGGTCCTCCTCATCTTCCGCGTCCAGATCCTCTCCCTCCTCTGGCTCTTCCCACTCGCCCCGGCTGATCTTCCAAAGCCTGTAAGGCGCTCGCCAAAAGCGCCACAGAGGGTATCGCGGTTCTTGAAAGAGATTAAAAGGCTCCAGGAAAACACAGAAGGAGGCGGGAACAGTGAGTTGCTTCACAGTAGGGTTCTGCAATTTTTGGAGGAGAGCACTTCAGCCTCAGGGAAAGACGAAATTAAGGAATTGCTGATGAGTATGGAAGGAAGAGCACTGCGGCCATTGAAGGGGAGTGGAGCGAGAGCAGGTCCTCTCGGAATTATAGTCTCAAAGATATCTGTGCATGATCTGAAGCTTCGATAGTAGGATAAAAGCTCGTTCTTAAGTTATTCTGCGTTAATACAACAAATTAATTGCCCCAAATCGTCTCTCCTTGAGCTCCTTATTAAGTCAAACTTGCAACTACCTCTGGCCCTCCGTTGAAGAGCAAGCGCTGTGAGCTGATGACTGAAGTCGTAAGACAGTCACGGGCCGTAAAGAGAAAAGTAGAGGTTCTGCCCGACGGGCTCCAGAACTGTGTCACCGACAACGTTCGCCAGCTCAAGAAACAGTCCAACTGATTCGGAAGAGCATACCTTCCACACTTCGGCAACCTGGGGGGAGGTGTCTGCTGCAATGAAGTCATATCGATGGTCATTGAGTGCCATTGTATAGTCGGCTGGCACGCTTATCGCGCCCTTCACCTGGGGCCCACGAGAAGCTACGACATCAACGTCGCAGTGGTGGGGAGCGTAGCCAAGGACCTTTGAGAAGACCCCGTACACGACGAGCCGCACCAATCAACCGCACGTAGCGCGCGAACTTGGCCGTCACGGCAGTATTGTTGGTATACAGCAGCTCAATAGTACCAGTGGCATGCCTTGGAGCCGACGTGGTACTATTTCTAGCTGCTGGCCGTGTAGGGAGATGTGCCAAGCGGTTGTAGTTCTTTACTACCGGTCAAGCTGCAGCGCGATGGAGCGCCGGGTATTCATTCCTTGCGGCGCGCGAACATCGAGGGCGGCGCCTCGGAAAAGGACGTCGGAGGCATTGGTGAGCATCGCCACGGCACTTACGTACTATGAGGCGGGACAGAGGCTGCTATCCAGCACCGCATGGCCGCACTCGCTTGGTGAGAATGCCAGACTACTGCGTCCCAGTCGTTCACACGCGTCTCTCTGCTGCACAAAACCTGGCCAGATCCATCTATGAGGGCCCTTGAAAGTGCTTGCCCGGCCGTAAGCGCGGCGAGACCCACGGATATCGCTTTCCAGCATCGCCCAGCGGCTCATTGTAAAAGATGGCAGACAGGAGGCGGCAGCCTTTCCGCGTCCGTAGTATGGTATCGCAGCGGTCTACGTACGCATGGATGACATGCGATGTCTGGTACGCTGGTTAAAGCAAGCCAATAGCGTCATCGAAATGTTCGCCGGGGGAGAAGACGGCGGGACGTCGCGTAGGTGCGATCACGGCGGCCGAGGATTACACTTGTAGGTGTAATTGAGGCGCGGTCCAGAGGAGTGAGAGGCTGCGGTCCTGGCGGCGTGATAACGAGGTAAGCACATCTGACAGCGGCGAGTTGAGGAGTTCGGGAGGGAGGGGGCCTGAGAAGCGCGCTGAGCGTGTAGTCTGGCTTCCGAATGGGCAGAACAGGAGCGGCGGCGAGGGGTGAGGCCGGAAGGAGCGCAGCGGGAGGCCTGGGGCTAGCAGAGTAGTAGGGCGAGGAGTTGTTGACACGGGCGGCGCGAAATGCAAGGGCACAGTCACGAGCAGCCTAAGGTAGACGACGCTATGTTGTACCATTAGCATAGTATTGATTAAACCTGCCACTCTCGACGACGTCTCGGCATGGCTAATGTTGCCGCACATCCGCGTTACAGTAACACAACAAATCGCCTGCCAACGCTCAGTTCCATGACAGCCACCGCGTACGCATACGACGGCACCTCCAGCGACCGCATCTGTAGCCCCCGTTTCACAGCTACTTGCGGCACAAAGCCCCTCTACCGCCGCGTCGTCATGTTCCCCCAGCCAGCGCCACCTTCTTGTTCCACGCCACCCGTTCTGCCTGGGCAGCATCTTCGCGATCGATATTTACCCTTACCATCGTCTCCAGCGTCAGTTTTGATTTTCTCTCAATCACCGTCGTTCTTAACCCCCATCAGCCAACTCAACCTGGTACTGCGCCTCCTCCCTCATTGACGATCTAGGAATAATCAAACGGCGTCTCAACCCCCTATTCGTCCTTCTCCACTTCCTCTTCTCCTACCGACTCCATCGACAGAGCCTTCAGCTGCGCCGGAGCCGTCCCAAACCCCGTTCAACGCTTCGCTACCTGCATCTCCCGCGGCCCAACAGCACACTCCTCCTACTACCCACACACTACGCCTCCTGTTGTACCGCGAGGCGTGGCGGACTTCCAGCCACCACAACCCACCCACGGCGCGCTTGTTCGTCCGCGGGTCGCACTTGATTCGTCGATTGAGAAGGCGAGTAGATAGGAGGGCAGTGGATGGCAAAGGCCCTGGCTCCCAGCATGTTAGCATCCTCAGGTGCCGTCCCGATCCGCTCTCTGTTCTCTAGAGCCATGCTAATCCGCTAGGGGTCAGCACCGCCCTTCTTCCTTGCAAACTCGAGAGCCCCAGCCTCGTCGTCGTCATGGTAAATGGTAGGCCGAGCCCGCCTTTTCCAATATTAGATGCTACAATGCCCACTCAAGGGCGTGACGGAGGAGACAAGGTTGCTGGCTCTACCGGAGAGGGTGTGCATGCATCGCATGTCCGTCGAGAACACCTTGGAAATGTGATACGCGGCCTAGACGAGGTGCATGGGTTTCTGGCTGGGAGCTCAAGGCGTACTTGAGTCGGTATGCTTGACGGCTGGGCAGGCTCAGAAGGTGAAGAGCTACCGATTTGATGTAAGAAAAGAGCAGAACTTGATTGTATGGAAGGCTTGGCTAATACGATGAGCAGCTGTAGAGTGACCCATTGGTCTGCAAGATGCCAGGCTTCTCAATCCGTCCCACTTCACGATTCCCAGAGCGATTACCTCCCCCAACCGATCGCAGTTGTGTCTGGTCCTGCCCAGTGGGACAGCTCAGGCCCACCCAGCCGCGAGCGCAAACGACACATTCTTGGACTACATCGTCATTGGCGGTGGCACCGCCGAAATCACGGTGGCGGTACGCCTGTCGGAGGATCTTTCGGTGCGGGTGGTTGTGATCGAGGCCGGAACTTTCTATGATCTTGCCGCTGGCAGTCACAGCCAGATACCCGCGTTCGGCTTCCACTACAGCGGTATCTCACTACACGAGCGGAAAGACGACATGCTTTCCTGCCTCCCTTTGGTGCACCGGCAATGTGTAACGCTGGAGATGACGAGGACTTGGGGTCGGGCGGTCATACGGATGTCACTTCACAAGCAGATTCAACACATACAACGCATGCGATAATCATGAGTATATTTAGACTCTGCTTGGACAAATGAGGTGCGTCGACAATTCGCTTCACCATCTCCTTAGTGGTTTTCCATCGCCGAACACCCTGTGTGTCCTTTCCAACATTTTGCAGAGCCTTGTTCCATCGACACTCTCATTTTCGAGAAGACTTTCTTCCGGTGCACCATCTCTTCTGTCACAGCATCGTGGCGGAGTTTGAGGCCACAGACGATGTCTGGAAAGTGCTCAGGCTTGAAGATCAAATCCAGCTGCGGACTTGGATGGGCCGCCGATCGAAGAAGCCCAGCACTTTTCATGGCACTACGCGCTCGAGTCAACGGGTTTGAACGAGCTATATTGACGTAAGCGGGTGGTTCATATTTCCATCCGACGGACATACCGTTCAAAGGCTCTTCTGGCTCGGGTGTCTCCCTCTCGGCCTCAACGCACCATGCTTCCGGTAGCTGATCAGGATGACGGTAGGCTCTGGAACTAAACTCGACTTCTCCGTCGTCGGTTGATGCGCTGGCGTGTGGGCACTCGTACGGGGTGGCTTGATCATCGTCGTTTGACTGGGCTAAACCGTGCTCCGGCGTGCGGTCCTGATCTTCCGCCGCAAAATTTGAGCCATCGCCAAGTTGGACCCAAGAGAGATCATCGCAGAATGGGAGGGGATGGTCACATTGGTCCCAAGAGAGGTCTTTGGGAGCCGGAGGGCTATCCTCAACTTTGACCCAAGAGAAATCTTGCTCTGGCGTGTGGTTGTGGTCCTCTGCCGCAAACCTTGAGTAATTGCAAAGTAGAAGCCCTGCGTTCGAACCTACCGTGTACATGATTGCCCACGCTTTGATGTTCACCGGTTTGGAAGGTCTGGGAGATCATCTTCTCTCTCTGTATTTCAGGCTCGACGGGGTGGTTAGGCGTAAAGCTTGATGCGTAGTTCTGGCACAGGACTTGGGGATTATATATCGTCTGGACACAGGAGGAGGCCCGCTTCCGAGGATGGAGCATCGATCTCGCGTGTCTCGTGATTACATGACGGGAGGTGGAGAGCTGATCTTGGTGTCGCAGAGCGAGTGACCTGCATGCGGAACGAGGATGGCACACTGCTCTCCCGATAGCACTCTGACTGGCTGTAAATTAAGGAAAGGACTGCAGGAAGCCTCCAATGGAGCCCTTCCAACAATCTTGCAGGAAGCGCGCGGCAGGGGTTAGTGACAACCAGGGGTGACCAGCTGTAGATCCCCAACACTGACCACTACGTTGATCAGACACGGGGTGAACGTTGTCATTATTCATTGCTACACTAGAGAAATGGCGAAGTGAGAGTGACCCGGCTGTGGTACTCTCCGATAGCCGTGAAAAGAGCCACTCCGCGAATGCCCCTTGGAGAAGGTGAGTATGCTCAATGGCGGGGGAACCGCCCGCGTGACACGACTCTGCTCCTTCAAGCACCCAATGGGAGCAGTATCTGCCGAAAACGCATCTTGGCTCACCAAGCGGGTAGCTTCGGTGCTTTCTACAGCCCTCACGCCACGCTTCGGCGGGCCTGCCGTGGCATGCGCAAAGCGAGTGTTAGTGTATAGGAGGCAACAACCCGCAGACAGGGATGCATCAGCGGATGCTACTCCACCGTGCTCCAAGCTATCCCACATGTCGACATAGCCTCCGTTGAGTCTCTTGTGGATCGCGTCTTCTACGGCGGCCCCGGCTCTGGTGAGCGAGTTTGTTGGACCACACTGGCTTGGCCGTAGGACCCACGATGGCGCACAGGCCTTCGAGTTTCGGGAACGGAGCTGCCGCCGAGACGCCTTGACCTTTACTGTAGACCCACCCGCCACTGTGGAGATGGGGCGAAGCTATCTCTCGGTCTCTCGGTCTCTCCGATTGCCGGACGCCAACGGAGGTTAAACCCACCTCTCTACAGTTGACGTGAAGGTGCAATTGTATATGTAATGATCCCCCCAGCAACCTATCACATGATTTGCAAGCCCCGTGACGGCCTACCATCGTGCTCGTGCTGCAGCCGAAGAACAACAGCGCCTCAGAACAGGGGGTGGCTGCTCCTACGAATGAAACTGCTGTTCTTGGTACACGAGTAACGGGGTCTCTCGGTCCCTCGGATTCCCGGCCACAATGCCGATCCGTCAGCAGGTGGAGGACCTGGTTGGCCGTGACCCTGTCGCATCGTGGGTCGCCCGGCTATGTACTAAAATCGCGTAGCTACCTCACTCTCTCGGTCTTTCCCGACGCTTGACACCACGTGTTGCTCGACAATCACTGCCGTATGAAAACATGATGAGCAATAACGATCGCGTCACACGATGGCCGAGGTCCGGCAAGGATTCGAAGAAACCCCCACCGCCATTCTCTCGTTCTCCCATGTGGGTCTGGAATTCGAAGCCTGGCGAATGGGAACTTTTGCCGGGGGTCCCCGCTCTTCCCACTCGGCATGAGCGGATCTTCCCGATGGCTCTATTAAGTCAGAAGGATTTGCCGCTTTCTTTTTGATCACCTCTCCTTTCGTCAGAGGTCTCGATACTCCCAAAATGGAGCCCATTAGTACCAATGCGCCAAAATCCCAAGTCATAGAGAGGCTGGGCTGGGAAAGGAGAAGCTGGGTAAAGTTTCTAGTAAGCCGGACACGAAATTCCCAACGAATTGAAACTCATGACCGCGAAGGACTACACTCAAGGCCAAGTGAGGCAGATTGCGTCTTTCGACGAGAGCTTGTGGGCGGGCGTGGAGAAGTGCGACATGAGAACATTTCAGGATGTGCCCGACCGCGTGATGGAAAGAGCCTACCACAGTGTCAACGACTGGCTGGTGCGAGGCCAGAAGCTGCACCCGATCGGGATGGACGTCTTTATATGGCGGATCAAACAAGCACTGCGTTACGAATTAGAGAGTAAGTACCAGCTAGCAACGGTACACCGACCTTGCTAATGTCCGGTAGAACGCCGTGACGCACCTGTTGAGACGTCTGACTCGCAAGCATCAAGATTCTACGACCCGATCAGGGATTCCGCTGGTCCCTCCCACTCATGAAACGCTTCGCCGCCTCCTTCTCCGTCTCCGGATGCTCAGGTAAACGCCTTCCCAGCCAACCACTCGCTTGATGGAACATCCTCGCATGGCCATCTCAGGAACTCACTCTTGTCAATGGAAACCGCGATAGTCTGTGTTCAATTGATTGTTCGAAACACTTGGAATGTGAAAACGCTACGCTGCTCGCTAAACTCTCAAGTGCGTGCGAAGTCCCCACCACACCCTTGGCAAGAATTCTTTGGGTTGTTTGATCAAAATGCGCTGGCCATTGTGAGCACCCATTCTTTGTCCAGCAATATCCGATGAGTGACCAACCCCTCCTCACATCCACGCTTCCGCTTAAGACGGATGAGACTCTGTTCTCTCATTTGAAGCGGGGTTCACTTTTTGCGTGATCTGGGGAGCTGAGCAGGCTTGGTTAGCCAGGATCCATCAATTCCGCCCCACACCCTCGACTCCATATCTCCCCTTCACCGTGTTCTCATTCACTTGCCTCGATCGTCTTGCTGTCCATCTCCGCATTTCTTTATGCGGAATCGGAATATGCACAACGTGTCAAGAGCACTGGCTTCCCTTAATGCTCACATCACCTGTTCTGGCGGGGCACAGACGGCAATCGCCTCGGGCCAGCTCATCCAGACGCAAAAGCCACGGTATGCTTTGAGCAATCTGTTTGGCCATTACGACACTAACTAATGTAGTACGTCATAGCAGCCTCCATGTCACTACATACCAATACATCCATCTAATAGATGCGTACATACACCAAAGTGTGGAAAGGAGGCATTCGATCCTTTCTTTTCCTTCGGACCGACAACGCCGGCAGCGCGGCATTGAGGATCAGTGTACTAGCGGGGACAGGCTCGGGGGTGAGCGGATAGTCTTTAGAAGAGACCCACTGCGACGATCGCCTTGCGAGTCCCCCACTCCCCAAGGTTGAGTCATGTCTAGCTCATCCAGGGGAAGGGCCCGCGACACTCCCTTCGCTGGCTTTTGGGTGGCCCTTCCATCCGCAGGAGCCTTCATACCACTTATGCGAGATTGCTTCATGCCATGCCATTCGTGAGCGTTGATATGGCTTCTGGAGATGGATCCAGAAGCATGGGGAAAGAGCCAAGGGTGAGTTGATAGTTGTGCCTGGGCCAACACTGGACTTACTTATTCTTAGCAGTCCTGCAGCGGTTCAACGACACCAACCAAAATTCGAGATGAGCAAAGTGCAACTATGAGTATTCCTCTCCTTTGTGGCAAGGCTTTCACCTGCTTACACGTGCACAGAGCATAACAGAGCCGAGAAACACCGTCCCTCCGCCGGATCTTCTGCCCATCGCTCCACTGTCGACGAATGTGCCGGACCCGCCGGAAGCTCTTCATCCTCCAGAACTCCGACGCACTGCACTACGGTCGGTGAAGGCACCCACGATGGCGTACCCCGTCTGGACACGGTGCAGCCTAGTGTCCCGCCAAACTTTCGGGATTTTGCATCGTACTTGTCAACGGAAATCAACGAGTCGCTCAAGAACGATGACATTGTTATGATTAAAAAATTGCTCGAATTGGTGGATTCACTAGGAAAGGATAAAGGCTGTTGGGTCGATCCAGAAGGGCTCTATGAAAAGGTCAAGGGTGACGTGGAAGCCAAGTGGCTAAACATTCAGGAGGTACTACAGCGGTCTAACGAGGGAGAGAAATTGCTTGCTTCTAAGAAGGATGACTGAACGATGCAAAACATGTTGGGAGGTCACAATTCAATTTCCTTGCACACGTTCTTTAAGATTGCGCTGCGGGAATGGAATTACGGTTCTGCCTGGGAAGGTCTCATAACCGTTGATGTCATCGAGCGCCAATTAAGCCGCTCTCTGGACCGTGTAAAGCATGGCAACAGGTGTCCGCCCCCATCGTCTCCGCTCCACAGGGAGAGCTCATCCATTTAAAGCCCGCCCACCTGCCCGCTTTGTTTTTGGTGTGCGCCATTCAATCAAGCATTTCTCTATTCTGCCATAAGCCATGGATGACTTTGTACGCATACACAGCAAAAAATCCAGTACTCCAACTAACACAAACGTAGGAATACCTGTTCGGAGACACGGGGAGCCTCTTTCCAGCCATGAGTCCAGAGGTGTTGGACGACTTTCCATATCCCCATACACCTCTAGCTCACGAACCAACCCTCCAAGATGACATTCCAGAGACCATTTCTCCTGAGCTACTCCAAACCCAGAGCGAGGCTGCCTCCATTCAACCAACGAGCGCAAAATCCTCTTTGACTTACTCGGACCCGGAAAATGAGGCTCTCTTAGCTATCCCACCTGAACAACTCCGAACTCCAAGGAAATTCTCATCCGGTCATCTATTAGAGAGATTCCCGACCTCTCAGGAGTAATAGAAATCACAACAGACGCCTTGTGAGGTCACGATACATGTCAGCGAGGCTGGTAGTGCCTCTGTCACCCCTAGAAAGACTACAAAGGGAAGAAATGCCCTCTTAACTCCCGAAAGCGGACGTATTAGCAGGACCGCGAAGAGAAAGCGGAATGACCAGGTGGACACTCCGTCGAAAAAGGTAAGTCTTCACGGTTGACGTCCGCTTCTTCCAAGCTGATACTTCGATTTAGCGGCGAAATATACAGCCTGGACGTGCCGAGTCTGAACTGGCCACGGCTCGCGGGCGCCCGCCTCCACTATCACTGGGGACCAAGGAATCAGCCGAACAGGTAGGCGAGAGTCAAGCTGTTATGATAGTACGCCTACCAGGTGCCGAGCAACTTGATCTCCTTTTTGATGAAGTCAGCGGGCTACGTCAAGAGATTTCTCGGTTGCAAAATGCGATAGCGGACCAGAAAAACCACAGCTGTGGTTGCAAGAACTGCGCATGACCCCTCACGCTGGGGAATAAGAACCTGACGTGCTCATAGCGAGATAGACAAGTTTATTTAAACAATATACTCGATTATCAGTATCTGAAATCTGTACCGTATCTGCAGTGTTTGAGTGAACGACGTATCAGCCTACCTGATTTCGCTTCATCTTCGGATTACAGCTTTATAATGTCCTCGAACAAGGGGACGGATGCCCCCTGGGTACCTCTGTCGCCCTGTCCGTATGCGTAGAGCCCCAAAGTTAAACGCTCTAGGCGATCATCGCTTCTACAGACACGTGAGACAAAGTTATCCCATCGGGCTAACCAACAACGTGTAGTGCAGAGCGATGAAGTGATGCAAAGAACAGACATGAGCTGACTGTTTGGGGAACAAGGAATGCCACAGTACTGACACTAGATGGTTGGAACAATCAATAGCTTCAAAAAAGCTAGATAGTGTGCCGACACGGTGGCTACAGCGACACATCACTGCTGCACGGGGCCCGCGTGTGGACCAATTTTACGAGAGCAATCATTCCTGGGTGACGGCTTCACGACGCGAGAGCTGATGATGAGATTGGAGGCCCTGCTGTGGATACCTCAAAAAACGACGGCCTAACTGCCGCGGTAACTGGCTCGCGTTGAGCGGAGCAACCCGCCAAGAAATTGCGGCACCGCAGGGGGCACAAAATTGAGGGCATGACACTACCCTGCTCGGCGCAAGCCGCCACTGCGTCATTTTATCAGGGGCTGCGGAAGAAATGGGGACTATTTTTGGAGGGGCAGATACGAGCTCCTTCAAAACACGATGGACAACGGACTCATTGCCTTGTTCTCAGCCTCCCTCCGTAGCAGAGAGTCCGCCTATCCTTGCTCCTTTACGCCCCACAAGTTATATGAGATAACGCGCGAGGGGCGGCTACGCCGCTCATGGCTATACCTACATGAGATCGGCGTCTCCGTTCATGCACATATCGGCCGATAATAGTTGCAGCGGCTAGATTATGATCGGTAATTTGGCTTGGCTGCTCTTGGATGACAGCGCCGTGCTTACTGCCGGTCGCCGTCGGAGATACGGCAGGAAGAAGTGTAGTCCATGAACCCCACGGGTAGGTGAAGCAGACCATGAGAAAGTCGCGAGGCGCTAGTTATTTTGCCGATAACGATTGCTCTTCTGCAAATACGAAAGAGGGTGGAAGGACCAAAGAGACTGACAGTTTGACTGACGTGTATGACGACGCGTGCTTTTTTTTTTTTTTTTTTAAGGGGGTATGGTCGCTGTATAAGCCTTGGGAAGGGCGGCGCCGTATGACTCTGGGACAGTGCAGGACCGCGATCGGAGCGGGTCAGGAGGGAAGGTGGTGAGAGCTGATGACGAAGTGTGTCCCACGGTGCATCGTTAGTGCCGCGTCCTCCTCTCCCAGTTCCGGCGGGGCAGTCACGAGCGCTGGAAAATGGTTAGAGCTTCACTCAGTGCACCGAAGATGAATAGAACAGCAGGGATAGTGAGGGATGAGAATGGAAGTTTTCTGGTTTGTCGGAATACCCGCTATACTAAACGAAGCTACATCTACAGGCCGGTCTTCAACTGCATAGACATCGTGAGATGCCATCAGCATCATTATGCATCATCAATCCCGAATCCAATTGTCTTTCAGAAAAGAAGCCTCCAGAACCCACCCTCTCCGAGCTGCCTGAGTGAGCAAGGCCTGGTCGAATTCCAATGAGCTCCTTCGATGGGGGTGGTGGACGACCTCTGACTCCCAAGGTTGAAATTATCAGGGATTATGTCGGCGAGTGCGATACGCGGCAACGGCGGCGGCGGTATGAAGGGATAGGATGACGATACACTGTAGAGGCTTCTATCGCCCTCCATAATCGCCGTCTTCCCTTTGCTCAGAGCGATTGCACTCTCGTGTTGATCACTGCTCGAGAGTCATCATAATGAACACCTAATCGCTTGACGTTCTTCTGCCGCTACAGCAACGTTTACATCAGAGGGGGATAGAGTAGGAACAAGGTGACATACGCAGTGAAGTTCGGTGCAGTAGGCGCTGAGGGCTTCCGAGATGAAGGAGAAAAGGCGCACGCGGTGTCCGATGAGACGTTGGTGCTACGAGGGGAGGCTATGGCCGTATCGAGGATAAGAGGGCGGAGCCTATGGCGGCGGAAAGGGCCATGGAGTTGTCAAAGGACCTAGCTGTTGGTCGGTAGGATGTAAGCGTAGTACTGAGAGACAGGAAAGATGGAGCGTGGCGCGATGAGCGTTCGCGGTTGTCAAAACCCCGTGGGAAATGCCCCAGAGCACGTGGGCAACACGGGGAGCGGAAATTTTGGGATGCGCCGTCTTCCAAAATCCCTCAAAAATTTGCTTCGTAGTGGTTGCCAAGCCTTTTGCTTACTAACACAACACTCAAAAGGGCTTAAATACGGAGCAAATACTTGAGGTTTTCTTGGCTACTGACCAGCGTGCGCATGGGCGGGCGCATTGATCATGAACTAGTGAGGTTGTATCTCTGTCACTGCGAGGAATTGCTCATTATTAGCTGGCACTGAGTTGAATGGCCGCTCCTCCAGCACTATCTCATCGCCATCCGCATAGTCACTGAAAGCCGAGTTTACGTCACCAGACTCCTAAGCTTCTTCACTCTCAATCACGTCCCGCCCATCCAATCAACTCACACCAGGCGCATACCACCACCTCGCCGCTGTGACCACTCCCTTGCACAACTGCTCCGACCATTGCCATTCCCTCTCTGTGATCTGAGACCATGCAGCCTCCCGAACCAACTCACCATGTGCCGCTCTACGCGCGTACTTGACCGAAGTGCCAACTACAAACCCGCCCGTTCGTCCGCCAGTCGATTATCATCCCTCTCTCAAGCGCGACCGCTAGCTCGCCCAGCTCGTAAATCTACCCCGCGGACCAGCTTGGCTATCAACCCCACTCGACCGCAGCAAAGTCAATCTCCACAGGGACGACCGGGACGCAGACTCCCCGTTCGCGAATCATTTGCGCCCACCACTAATGTACCATTCAGCCCGGCGTTGTCGAGATCGTGTTATCGCCTGCTGGCCTCTGCAGCTACCCATCGCAAGGATGATGCGTACGCACACATTGACTTGGCACCTAGTGGATCGGCTCGACGCCTACAAGTGGCGCCGATGAGGCCCTGGCAATGATCCGTTGGCGGACCGGTTACGTGTCCTGCAGCTAATCTTATCATTCTACGCGATTCCGCCCCGCCTATTCAAGACCATACCCGTTTGCTGCAAACACGTCACCAACGGCTCGCATGCCGTAGCCTCGCCGCTCAACCTCGCCCGTACCTGGATGTTGCAATATGGGCAGCTACAGCAGTAGATAGCTTAGTCATCGAAGAGCGGGGGTATATAAGCGACCCCCCGGGGCCTCCCTATCGCTCCTCATGCCACTCCCTCCACAGGAGTCACCGATTCATCTGTTTTACCTACAACTCAACACCGGACTCTTTGGGAAATCAACCAAGCATTCCTACCCACACTTGAGTCGCGTCCAACAAAAGCTCAAAAGCTGAGATACCCCGCTATCTCGCTCACAGAAAACTTTCTCTACTCCTCCAATGTTCGACGAATCTCGCCCACGACCGGCATCCGAGGCGCCCGAGCCGCCGGACGCTCGCCAACAACGGCTACTCGATCATTTCATACACGAAGTAAGTACAGACGTTTGGGAAATCCATGCTACTGCACGATTATGACCGACGACGGCGATTCGATTCTCTCTTACGCGAAGCACACACGTATGGACCGCTGAAGCCGCACGACCCTTGCCAACAGCAGCTACCCAATCGTCTCATGCGCGAGCTACCGACGCATGCGCCGCTCGAGCTGTGGGAAGATCAGCAACTAAGTCGATTCACTAATTCAATGCTCCAACTACAGAATTATGGGCCGCTCAAGCTGCAGGACGCTCGCCAGACAAATACAGCCGGTAAGAGAGCAAGGAATGCTGTATTTCGATCGTATGCTCACCAATGCAGTAGGTCATTGAAGTATATCAGAGGGCGAAGATCGCGAGTCGTCACTCCATCAAACGGTGATCCATCCCAAAGGTAACCGCTTTCTTAATAATAATAAGGACGATCTGACCGAAGCGCTATAGATATCGAAATCATCTCATTCCATGATGATGATGATGATGATGACGCGACCATCGTTGCGGACGATAAGGAGAATCAGCCTCCATACCAAAGGCATGGCCCTCTAGAGGTTGATACTCCTCCTGCAAAGATGCCTCACTTAACAATAACCATCACGCTGTTCCCCGACCCTCAACAAGGCGAAGACGCCCGAGCGCCAGAGATTGAAAACTGCAGCCCATTTGCCCTTACCGAGCACCAATGCGGCGACCTAGAAGATGTTATCGAAAGCCTCAAGGATCTCCTCAGAAGGAGCAGAGATCTGTTAGGCTTAAAGAACCGCTTGGCAGAGATGATGGAAAGGGCTGGTGTCGCGTCACTGCCTCCGAGTCTTTCGGAGCTAAGTCGGGGTGCGCAGTTCGTTTGCCCCCTCCAAAGCGGTGTCCGCTAACGTGTAGCAGACATCAGTGATGCGTTGGCGGCAGCTGACAGTCGAGGATCCGGCTCCCCTTAGAGGGATTGGTCCTCTTTCTCAGATGCAACGGCCGGTCGTCACCAATCGCAGCCTACATTGAGCCCAATTGTGCAAGGCGCAATGTCCTCAGCCCAGAAAAGCTTTCACGTTCGCGCGCCTCCGGCCGCTGGGTTGCTTGTGAATCGCGATAGCCCGGTGCACGACGCGACGCAGAGGGACGCAGACGGTCGGCGGCGGAAGAGGCGCAGGTCGGAAGGGAGCTTCGACGGCGTTGAGGACGGCGATTCAGGTAAGCAGGCATGCGACTTGAAAGCTCCGTTGCTGACCGGGTCTAGGCGCAGCGACCAACGTGTGCGAGAGGCCTGCACGGGGAATGAGCCAGGCTGCTCGGACGTGCTTGCTCTCGACTGCACCCGCGCAATCTGAAAGCTGTCTGTCCCCAGAGGCTCGTTGCGTGCCTCCAAACCGAGCTCCCGGTCCTGAGCGAGCCTCGGGATCACCATCTGATCGAGCTGCCCCTCAAAGCCCCGTGATTCAACAGCACTTCTCCGGAATGGCGAGCCAAGCGACGGGCTGCTACTCCTCATCCATGCAAGGGTTTCCTTGGGCACAGTATCAACCATTGGCGTTGAGCCAAGCGCAGCGGTACATGACAGTTACGCCGACGACCAAAGGTACGTTTTCCCGGTCTTGTTTACGTCTTGCAGTACGCTGAAGTCTGCGGTAGAAGACGCCGTACCGCACAATAGAGATTTCGCGGCTGGCGGGACATTGCGCCATTAGATGTCAACGACCCTACACGGAGGCAGTGTTTCTGCGCAACAGCAGAATATGGGCACGTCTAATTTCAGCACTATGTGGAATACCCAGCCCACTCAAAATCCTTAGCAGTAGAGCCCTCAAGCGAAATGACGGCATGGATGTCGTGGACGTCACCTCGGAAAGCTAGCGGTGCACCTTCGCCAGCTTCGACGACCCTTTGCTGTCGCACGGACACGGCGACTTTCTTGCCATGGGGGATTCTACATGTAAAAAGCGTCTTTGGTTCGTCTCGGGCGAGGATAATGTCGGCATTCAAGGGGGCGAGACGCTCGAAAACCGTCAAGGGTGATTTGACCGATGTCCGAAGAGGGTTTGGAGCGCTGCATTGGTCGGAGGGATGCAAAGTCCTGCGTGTATTAGTGGCCGGGGTATGGGGGTATGGGGGTGGTGTTTAGCGACGTACGATCCCAAGCCTTCGGGCGGCTTCCTTCCCAGGGTCATCGCGGCACTCGGGGCCGACTGTGGTGTGCGAGGCTGACATGAGGCGGCTTGGGGCGGGTAGTCGACGGTATGCAAAACTGTTTTGCGGTGCTGGGCCGAAGATTGTCCGAGCCGGGGTCTTAGCGTTCTTTTCACCTTCGTAGCTCCACCACCAGTACACCCCACTCCTCTCAGAATACGACCTGCATTACAACCACCCCCTCTTCGTGTTACCCGTCGCCATCCAGCGGTCGTGGGGGGAAACCGCGTGACGTGTCGGCCTTACGCGGTGGGCGGAGAGAGCCGGAAGAGCACGGACACGTGGCCGGAGCCCGCTGAATGACGACGGGTAGTGAAGCAACAGGGCAATGGTAATGACACTCGTAAAAGGGGGGTGTATTGTTGTAGGAGGAACAGGGAGCGAGAAGCGCTAAGACCCTGCCTCGGCTAATCCTCGGCCCTACACCGCAGCCCGGAAAGCGCTCGGCACGGGCCGCGCCGGGACGGGGCGAACCGCGGGCACTGCAAGGCCCTCCACCAATCTTACCGGATTACGTCATTGACATTACCCGTCCTCCACGACGTCCTCATACAACCAAGTCTTGAGAAGTTCCACAGTCGCCCGCACTCGGCTCTGTTCGTCTCTGCAGACCACCCGTCGCTCCCCGTCCTCCGAGCTAATCCGCATTACATCACTTCCAGCCAACATGGGTTTACAACAGCTCACCATCGTCTACTACAAAGGCCGACACCATATCGCGCAATACAGCAAATACGGCGACGACCCCAATCAAGCCGGCCTCGCCGTGCTACGCTCCATCTCCCACCCCGACAACATCGCCGCGCTCAAGGAGGTGCCCTCCAACGCCGCGACCACGCTGTACGAGCCCGCGCATGAGCAACTCGACGCCTGGAAGCGTGAAATGAACGCCGCAACCGTCTGCCCATCTATGGATCCATGCACTGGCGCCGGAATCCTGGAGGCTGTGAAGAACGCGACGGCCGAGGCGCCGGTGCCGATCGCCCGGGAGTTGGAGCCTCCGGCCGACCCCCCACACTGCGACTGGGTGTGCGCGGTCGACTTGGACGCGGACGCGCTCGAGGTGTATAGCTATTTGGTGAACGCGCCGGCGGAGACTGAGGGCAAGCCGATGGAGATCGAGAGCGAGCCGAAGGAGACCGAGAGCGAGTCGAGGTTCGAGAGCGCAGAGTGCTTGAGGGAGGAGGTCTTGCCACCTGTGGTTGGCAGGTTAATCTTCAGCGACCTGCCCAACGAGGATGGATTTGTGGACGCGTTGTAGTAGGTGGTTCGGAGGGGCGGGCACCTTGTGATCGAGAAGGAAGGGTTCACGCGGAGAAGATGGAGTGACGACGGCCCGACACGGACTGGCAAGTGCGGCGAGCGCAGCGAGGTGACGGTGTGGTCGGGGGAGCGCTGTGGTGCAGCACAACCGCGAGCGCACATCTTGGTAGTAGCAACAAAACTAGCATTCTTGATGGGTTACCTGCAGAAGGCCTCTATGAAGGCTCAAGCCATTCAAGGAGCATGGTTTGCATACACGTAGGAGGTATACCTGGGCGAGCGCTTAGATCATATAGAATAATTTTGAGTGATCCCCTGATCTGTCCGTTGATGTCTGATGTAGTCGAAATCAAATTAACTGATCCCTTGGCGTTACGGGAGCCTCATGGCTCGCCGTAGGTCCTTTTCACGCCGAGGGTTTTGCGGGCCACTTGTTCCCCGATCCCCGTGAAGGCTATACCGTGATATGCTACTGAGTAACACATCCGGTACCTACGGGTGTTTGACGACTCTCCTTGAAGTCTCCCAGAGTTCCCTCGCCGAGCCTTTCCAGTACACTCTCAATCATTCGCAAACACGCATCCGCTTCAACGATAACCTTCTCATACTTTCTATTGGATCTCCTTTCCCGCATGCAGTACAGCCTTTCCCTTTCCCTTATCTTCATCCCATTGGACCTATTCAATCGGGGGCAGTCTCTCATGGATCAAGCCTCCGGTAGGCCTGGTGGGTGATTTATGGGGCGTCTAGTATCATGGTATGTCTTCTTCTACACGTCTGTTAGCGCCGGAAGTCGTTCCTTATAGCTCCAAAGTACATACATGTTCCGAATGCCAGGCGCAGATATGAAGCTGCTCAGGGGCCAAAACCAAACATGTACAGGTCATTTTAAAGAAGAAAAATTGGTATATGATGTGCGAAAGACGATAGCGGGTTGCAAGTGACTGGGTAAGTTGGACTGGTTTTTCTGTAGGGGCTTGAGAAATTGCGAGACGTTTACGCTTTTGCGTTCGCACACATGGAAGAGGGTCAGAACACGTGAAGTCTGTTGTGGAAGGCGATCTCCAGCGGCTGCACGGAGTTGCACGAATCGAGAGGAACGCCACTTACCTTACCGCCATATGGCTCGTGCAGGAACCCCCGCTTCTTGAACCTAACCAATGAATACCGTCTTTGTCTGGCTCTGAGCTCCCGCTCTTCCTGGGTTGGCACGCACCGAAGCCCGTGCTCTGCGCACCTGCCAATTGGAACCCGTCCGTCGTACTCCTGTTTCCCGCGGTATTCCGGGTGGGCGCATTGGCCAAACACTGACCCCCCGCCCCCCACTTCATGCAGCGCTAGCCTGGAGCAGGCTCTCCTTTTTATCGAAGTGACCGCACCTTTTGACAGCATCCGACTGCCCATTCCCGTCGACATGGATATTCCTGATTTCGCGCCGCACGCCATGGGTACTGGAAGCCATACTACGTCCGGCGGTGCACCGGCTGCGTACTTTAGTTCTTGCGGTTTGAACGATACAAAAGTGGGGATTCTGTGCAAGGCGCTGCAGAGTTTGATGGATCCAGAAACGATAGAAGACTCTCGGTTCGAAACACTCGTCTGGCCGTCCATCACGGGCGCCCCACCCGATGATTTCAGTCAAGCCGAAGCGCGTGTTTGGCGCTTGGACAGGATCCAAGCAAGCTTGACTGGTCTCAAGCGGACGAGTCACTACGGGCTTCTACGTCGCTTGTCACTTCTCCTCACGACCCACGAGGCGGCTGCACTGGCGCTTTCCCACACGGAGAAGATGGCTGTCGGCAGGTCCAGGCGGAAGGAGGCCGGCAAAGAGCTTGAGCAGCAAATCCCGGGCGCGCGGCGCATGCTGCGCAAAGGCAAGAAGTTCATGGTGCTGATCAAGACCTCGGGGCCTGGAGTGCTTCTCGAGATCGGCCATGACGCGGCAAGAATGTAGGTGGCCTGACCAATCTCCAGTACGCCGAAGCTGGCTGACCCCCGAAGCTGGGAGCAAGACCTCAGGGAGAGTGACGTATCCCTGATCCACAACTACCGGACACAGCAACAAGGCTACGTGGCCTCGGCGCGCAGGCGGAAATGGGACTTTTACGTGGCGCGACTCCTCATCCTAGGCATGGTTTCATGCGGGTGGAGATATGAAGAGCTTGCACGGGGACGGACGGAGCTGACCGACACGCTGCGTGCCTACGTTGACTTTCCCTCGCTCGCCAAGGGCAAGCTGCGGGCACAGAGTGCTCTGTTGAAGAAGCCTACGGCAACCCACGCCTATCCAGCGGGCTCCCAGCGTCTTGAACCGGGCCACGGGCTACCCGCAAGCTGCGATGGGCAGCCAGTGGAGCAGCGGCTCTTTCTGTTGCCCCCGTTTCCCATCTGCACCGACTTCTCCGTGGTGGGCAGTTCGGACTGGAGGTGCGAGGAACAGCCGGCGCCTCGGAAACGGCAGCCGAGGGCTCATCTCATCCAGGAGCAGATGCCCAAAGATGCCCAGGCTGCTCTGGTGAACATGTCCACGGAGCTGAATGCGTGCACGTGGGCAGACCTCCAGGTCTACTTCACTGTAAACGAGCATCAACGCGCAACCCGGCTGGAAGAACACGTATCGGCACTGATGGAAAGCTTCACGGTTAGAAGACTACGTGACGACATTCATGCTCTTTCCTCGCTAACACTAAGACAGACGCTGCGTCCCGCGGCGAAGTATACCGTGGTGCACTTTACACAGTCGCAGTGGATAGTCCCAATGGGCGATGATATTCTGGTTCCTCTTAGTATCTTCGGTTCGACGACGCCGACGCTATCAAGGCATCCATTATGCGTGCATCGAGCAGTTTACCTCAGCGCCTGCGTCTACCTAGAACTGTGCAAGGATTCGAGGGCCGGTGTTACATTTCTGTGGCTGCATCCCTTTGAGGCTGACCAATTTCACAACCCCGGATAGATTGATCAAACAACATGGCTTATATCCAGGCCCTTCGCCACTGCAGCTACTCATTCCTTTCGCCTATCGCCATGCGGTCCTGCGGTCATCGAAGTTGTGGAGGGCCGGGCAATTTTTTGATGGGGCGATAAATAAGTAGTTGCCGGTGTCATCAACAATCTCGCTTCATACCGCCCATCATCGTGTCTGCCTTGGCTCGTCCCCTCCCAGCTCCGAGTCCGGTCTCCTCGCCGTCATCCAGGACCACCGATCCTATCGAGCCGCGTCCTCCCGTCCGGCCCTCCTGCTAGCTCGGGCGTGTCATCCCTGTGGCCTCATAGGGCCTCCTTTGCTGGAGCGGTACGTCTCGCCGCGGTCACTAGGTCTGGACAAGGTATTCATGAGAGTTGTCGTGCTCAACAACCGCCGGTGGTCGGGGTGATGGATCATACTTCGAGTCAGGGTTGCTCTAGGTTGCGAAAGCCCGGGTGGGTGGGAATACCGCATACGCAGGCTCATGGCTGTTCGTCCCGCGTTGTACTCATAGCCCGACTAATTCCATGTATTTTCCAAAAACAATTCGTGTGTTCCGAGTCCTCTTCAACAACGAAGCCCTTCATCCGACCGCGTCTTTAACAGCCGCACCATCGCCGTCCATCAGTCGCGGGTTCAGAACTTCCAACGTCTATGCTGAGCCGCACAGCTCTACATCCCAACAACGAGCTTGTCCCACCTGCCTCAGCAAACACTGGTGAGCTTCGCGAACCGGATACGCACTGGCGGTCTTGCCCCCATACATACCGACCTCTGCCGTTTCCAACCTAGCCAGCAACGTGTGACCTTTCTCATTTCTCCAAACTCCTTCCTACCTACGAGCAACAACAGGCAGCATGTCCTACCGGCAAACGTGGTCGAAAAAGTTTCCCCGCCGGTGCTCCCCCGAAACAATTAGCTGGCGAGGCAAAGACCGGCGACACCCGCCCGTACGTCGTTTGCAACAGCGATTCCAGGCCCGAAATCTCCCACCTCGCCCTCTCGCCGGCGGTCTTTCGCTTCACACAACAGCGCACCAGCGGCGCCGCCACCAACAGTCCCATGAATCCGTGGGGGAGGGAGATGCAGGAGGCGGGCGGAGCTGGCGACGACGCCGCCGGCCGTGCTGCGCGAGATGCTATCGGACATGGTGCGGGACATGCTGCCGGAGATGGTACATCCACCGGCGCTACTACGCGACCTACTCCATCCCAATAGCAGCAACCCGAATGCTATACAGAATGCCACGACCCCCGTTGGCCCGCTCCCCTTCGTCCACTCGCTGAGACGAAGGGAGGCAGCGAGGTGGGCAAGCGTAACGGTGGGGACTATGGGACAGAGAGCGGGATAAGAAAACACTATCACCGTCACAGGCGTCTACCGCGCAATGCGAAAAACGACCACGTCACAGCGAGAATGAACAGTGTTTCTTGGCTTCTGGTAGAATGTACAAGTATTGAAGAGTACAAACGAGAGTCCATGTAAAATCGGGACACTGCCAATTCAGTAGTTTTGTTTCTATACCACCAGTGCTCGATGTAGGATTTGAGGGGGGAACAAAAGAAAGCACCAAACGTTCATGATCAACGAACCTGCTTTCCAAATCTGGGGGTGTTGCCTAGTTGAGGTGCCTATTGTCAACTAGTCATGGACGCCTCACCGGGATCCGGATGCCTGGTTAAGGCCGCTGTTGGCAGTAGCGATCGACGGGGGGGTATTTCACTGCTTCTTCCGCTCACCTTCGGACCCGCACCATCACCGCCACGTCACTGCCCACTTCGCAAACAACAGGCCATATCCGAGCAACAGGATCTTAAGGCGGCAGGCACCGAGGAAGCTAGCAATACGAGAGAATGTCGGCGAACGAGTGGACTTGCGCCGAAGCACGTCCCGCGTTCAGCCCAAAGGCTTTATTGCGACAGCTCACGCGCCGGAGGATTGCCTCTAAGCATGCTAAGAAAGCGCGTGCGGCCAAGACAAGCGGAAATGCGCGCCTCGCCACAGTCGTCACGGAGATGTGCGGTACAGGCATCCGGGCTTACCATGCCCGGCGGCTGAGCCGCTTCTCCCTCGGGGGGGTCATGCATGGAAGGAGGCGTGATATTGATCTACAGGGTTGCCGGTCTTGTCTCGATCACATCATTCACACTCTGTCTCAGCTGCGGACTGGGCCGAAGTGTTTTCATGCCGACAGACTGGACGCGATTAGGTCGAAATAGAAGCGGATTGAGCACCCCATACCTATCGAGGCTATACACCCGGCAGAACCCAGTAGAGTCGTGGGGGAATGGGCTTAACAATGATAACGAGACGGTCACCGTTCCATTCACCCACTTAGCCAACGGACCCTGCAACACTCGATACGATATACCGAGCGAGCGGCGCCATGACCTCGCAGCGCCCTTTGGTCTAGCTAGGTGGTTCTTCTCCACAATAGAGGCGGCGGCTACCCTCTACAGTTCGGTCTCGCCGAGCGCACTATTCTAGACGGAGTAGGCCAGCACACGGAGCAGAACTGGCCCCCGCGGCCGTTGGCCCAGCAGCGCATGGCGGTGTCGCGCCCGAATTCTCCCACTTGAACTTTCCACTACCGATCACAACAGCTAAGTGCTTTAAGACCTTTCACTATAATACTCCCTTATCGACGAAAAGATAAGAACGGCCGTCTTCTATCATGCCTCCGTGTCGCCGAAACCCCAGACGGCAAGCTTTAAAACTTGCCCAGCGAAAATCGATGTCGCCACTGCTTCCACCCTACGACGGCCCAAAACTAGGACCATACCCGATCCAAAACCCCATCATTGTATTTAATGAGATCTTAAGGGCCGGGTCTAACTCATGTATTCAAAGTCAAGATCAACGGAGTAGTGTTTACGCTACAGGTCGTACGTGCTCTTTAGGATTCATCCTAAGCCTTGGCTTATGTTAATAATATTATAGTTTTATACCTAGGACATCGATAACGGCGACTAGCTTAGCATGCTCCGGCAGAAGAGAGAGAGCGAAGCTCTCTACCATCATATAGATCCATTCTTCGCCGAGTGCCGGGCAAACGGACGTATTACAGAACATTATCGTATGAACCGTTCCACCAGCAAAGAAAAGATCGCACCTGCATGCTATGGCTATCTCTATCTCACGGCTGAAGTCGAGGATGTAATAATAGAGATGCTGGATTATGCGGGTTATGAATGGGAAGAACATGGAGAGGGGGGAAAAGTACGGGCTATCGTGAAGGAGTATATTAAAACGGATAAGCTGATTAATCTAAGACGAAGATTAATACGGCGGATGCGAGATAACCTCTGGACGTTATAGAAGATTAGAGTATATCCAACCATCGTTCGTGGACGCTACTATCGCGGTAGACTTCTAGTAAACCTTAAGTCCTCTTGGACCACACCTCACTACTTAACCGAAATCCTTCCTCATTAGCAGGTTAAAGCCGAGTTAAGCTGTGCGCTGATTAACTTTGACGAGATGGTGGCGGAACTAGGATTTCGTACTCCGGCAAGGGCTATAATTCCCAAACGTACTATCAAGACTCGATTAGGCTGTTTAGAGGATAGGGAAAGATACTTTATCTAATCTTCCTAGAGCTTACTCGCTTCTCCAAGGCGATTCAGAATAATGCATACACCTCGATCACTAGTAATAGTATTGCATCATTCATTTGAAGCCGACTTGATAATGTGGTACAGTCCTGGCGTAGACGTAATTTTGATCGTGGGGCTTTCAGCAACTCCTACCTGGCTCCGTGGCTCGACATCGGCAAGTTTTGCGTTGCAAGTCGGCGCGCCCCGGTAGTAGCTTCACGTCTCCATTGCCGAAACGGAAACGTGGATCGTTAGCTCCGAGAGTTACGACCCGTGAGTGGTTGACCCCGTGCCTGGCTGAGCTAAAAGAAGTCACTAGTGCACGAGATGCCCTCCACTCCTACTAAGGCTACCAGAAATAAGTCGGAAGCACGAAGCTGCTCGTTAACGCAACACAAAACACGAGCCGCATTATATTCATTATATTCATTATCGGCCCACCTTCCCGTTTGCACATCCGGCAACGCTCGCAGTACTCGTCTCTTCATGCTATCGGCTCCCTCTCTCTCTCTCTCTCTCTCTCTCTCTCTCTCTCTCTCTCTTCACAGGCCGTTCCTTCCGCCGTACCAGGAAGTGTTATCATGAAACTCCAACCGATGCTTGAGCTCCCTCGCTTCAGTATCGCCTCGACTGCCCTCCGAGCTTGGTGACTTTGGTGTTGCAACCAGAAGCAACTCCCCGACGTCGAGGCCAGCCGTCTTGATTGCCCTCCACTCCAACGGAACCCGGTAAAGTGCGTCCCGAGAACCGCCCTGGATGCGGCGAGTGTTGGGACGGTGGGACCTAGACACAAGGATCGCTAACGGACATTACGTTCGGGTAGCGCAGCGGAGAGTCACCCACCTCATGCAGTCCATGCATGCCATGCCACTTCCGGTGGGAGCATTACATTGTTCGTACTAAAGACAGTGGTGGTAGACGCGGGATTGGCGAGTGCAGTGCTGGGGCTAGTAGGCGAAAGCGTCGACACCTCGTGTCTTAGGCTCATTCGATTCGGAGCGCGGCGAAACGACAAACGAAATCGCAAGCTCGGCAATTTTAGTCTAGTCGAGTCTGTCGATTGCTTCTCGTAGACGGCGGAGGTGGTACGGCGTCCACATCTCGTACACGTTTCGAACCAGATCCCATAACTGCCACGGGTCTATTTCGCCTGATATGAAAGCAACGAATATTTGCCGACGGTAGATCTCGGCTCTCTTCCCGGTGACTACAGGATACCAAGCATCGGCTCGTACTATCGTCTCCCCATACGTGATTGAGAATGCCAGTACCTCGCCACTAACGGGAAGCTTGGCTTGTCGAAAGAGGAACAGCATCGGCTCCTGCCTCTTCCATTCCTCATCCCAGTTATCGCGGTATTGCCGTCACAGTCTGAACTCGCTACCCCCCTCGACTGCCAGATCTCGCATTATCGGACAGATAAGAAGTTACAAGCCGACAAGAAGGGCCGACTTTTCCGCCACTCGCAACCGGCGCATCCGAGACGAAAGGGCCTTGGGTTGGAAACGTGGGTCGCTATGGTTTTGTCTCCGGCTGTTTTCCAACCTTTCCAACCAAGTCATGCTCTTCTCGGTTGGTTCCTTTTAGTCGTCGGGTTCGTCGAACATGACGAGGCCCACATCACCAACGCCGTCCCCAAGCTTTTCGAAGGCGTCGGATTGGATATACACGTTTTACACGCTGCCGGGTCCTTCCGATGTGAGAGTCTGCATGTCGGTCTTGTCCATCTCAGCAAGTCCCATTCCGGGACTCGCCAGGCTTCCAATCTCACGGGCACCCAGGGGTTCAATCAAAGGGATCTCCGTATTGGTTTCTTTCAGCAACTGACATACCGGTGATGCCTGTTTGTGTAATAGGGTGCCATTTGGCGCTTCCCAGAGTGTAAACACGCCGTCAGAAACGTTGTCCTGGCTGCTCCTCCGAGCGGCGCCGGCCGGCACTTTGGAAAAATCGTTTGGGCATTGGCGCTTTGCTTTCGGTTCGAAGCCGTCCACGGGGTCCTTTTGGTCATTCGATGTTTCGCTTTGTCTCTTTGATCGCGATGTGCTCGTAGAAGCAACGCTGCTATCCTGACGCTTTTGGTTTCCATCCGTTAGCCCGATGCACCAAAGATGCGAGAATTCGTGTGTAGATACCTCATGATCCCGAGTCTGAGTCACTGTCCATAGCTGTGGTTCCTCGGGCGGCAATCCCCGAGTGTGGCGACTCTGCCTTGTGGATGTCTTGGCGGCTTCCCTGTCTCGGTCAGCTCGTGTATCTTGGCTCACGTAGACGGTGAAGGACTAGCTGCATCTATCTGCCGTTTGCTGCATGCGGCTATGGCTGGGCGGGAAGCGGGGCTGCTTTGTCTTCGCGGATTCATGGTGGGCGGAGGGACGGGCCCAGTAAGTGATTTGAGAGATTGTTAAGTATACTCGACATACACCGTCATTACATCACCCGAATCCGGTCTATGGGCGTCTGAACACGTGGCAGACCCTGTCGCATGATACCGTGCCTCATAGTATTAAGACCCGATACATGATGAAACCCACCTGTTCCACCCCGTGGGCCAACACCCCCATTTAGTGCACCAATAACACGCAATGCGCCGATCCAATTGGTGAGTTTATCCACCATCCGTAATGATAGAGGAGCGGTGTGAGAAGTATTTTGGTGCAGCTGGAGTGGAGGCGGGGTGAGGCATGCGGCAGGGATGAGGCCGCTAAACCCAAAGGAGACAACCGGTCCCCCGAGCAGTTGCGTGCCGATGCGGAGATACGGAGTAGGGCGCCTTTGAGTAGCGCGTCGTCGAGATCGCCCTGCTGGCTGATGCGGACCACATATCCACACGACCGAGGCGGCGCTACGTGGTCAGCGTAAGGTCTCACCATATCATCGCCGAGTACAAGGCCGACGTTGTAGGGGTGCCAGAGGGTCACGAGTGAGGAAGCGGGAGAAAGAATGGCAAGATAGTGGTCCACCGAATCGGTGTTCGTCTTCGTCCTCGTGTTTACGAACGCGTGACGGTGCTGGTGCTTGGCTGCGGCGCTTGGCCCTAGCGTCACGTAGGCGGCGCGAGAGGTGGGCAGACAGGAACGGGGCCAGGCAGGCAACCAATCAGACAGATGTGAAGGCACCCTGTCCAGAGCGTGGCTGACGCGGCTGGCTGCTGTCCCTACGAGGTCATGACAGTCCACGCTAACCTTCATGCAGTCGGGAGAAGCCTGGTTCCCCTCTGACCTCGGCCGTCCAGCGTCCACAATATATAGTCGCTATGCGAAGGAGAAAATCGTCGACGCAAGCGTTGACACCCGAAACGGAGGATTCCATGTTGAATTAGTAGGCTTCCAAAGAAACAATAGTGCAGCTTTTCCCGATGGTACTCATCCAAACACTGTAGCGATCGAAAAGTCATAATGCGGTGGAAGGATAGATCCGTCGGGTGACTGCGGCGTGCGGGAGTTTTGATTGGTTGGTTATCTCTAGCAGACAGATGCTAGTTTTTCCCGCGAACCTCGGACACTTGTCCTTTCGCCGCGAAACTTGGACACAACTCTTGGATGACGAGCCATATATTCTCGCAGCATTACCAGTTCTAGTGGAGCCAGCGCCTCATACTCTCAGCAGCGTGCATAAGCTGCGATTGGTGTCAGCGGGCGTCTCGAGCATGGTCTACGAGCAATCGGAAACAATGGTTGCCTACGCGCCCTTAACATCGAACGCTCCATCTACTAACGCTTAGCTAAACGCGACACACCCCCATATATCACCCGGCTTAACGCCATAGACGGCGACTTCCTCACCCTTGAACGGTATAAGTGCACTCTCCGCTAGCATCTATGGGAACTCCGGGAAAGCGGCTAGATCCGACCATTTAAACATGTCCTCCGCTAGGCTTGCTAAGTAGCTTAGGCTCTCTAACACGTCCATTCGTTTAATGTGTAGTAGGTCGATAATAGTCCGCATAATGTTCTTCTGGACAAGGGCAACGCTCGACTCTCCGATTTTGCGGATTCGTCAATAGACGGAAATACACCACAGGGCGTCCCCAGCGATCAGTCCCAGCATCCGGACATCCCAAGCCCGACACCAACGAGTCGAGTCTAATCGATCTTCAACAGCGCAAACATAATGCATGTCCCCATCTGAAGAGTAAGCCCCCTCTTACAAAGCTCCTCCTCCTCCTTGTTACCCACTTTTTCCGTCATCTCCAAAAATCTCACCATATCATCCAACGCCAGCAACTCATGCACTACCGACGTGTCCGCCTCGGGCCCTAAGCTCTGATACAGCCACTTCGCCACCTCCTGGACTCTTTCTCCATGCCCTCCCTCTCCCACAACCCCTTTCCCCGGCACGATGTCGCCCTCTCGCGCCGCGCCAGCTCGACCATGCACTTGATTATCGTCCGATTGAACGCAACCTGATCGCGTACTCGAATCGCGTGCGCCAGCATTCGTAGCTCGGGTAGGAAGGCGGTGTGCGCGGCGGGCAACACGTCCCAGGCGGCAGTTAGCCACGTCAGGGCGTTGTTAAAGAGCTTCCACTGGTCTTCGTCGAGGAGGGTGCTATTAGGGCCGGTGCCGAGGGCAGAGCGTGTGGATATGCGAAAGCGGCGGTGAGCGAGGATCGGGAGGAGGCCATCTCCGGCGGGCGACGGCGAAGGCGAGGAGGAGGAGGAGCGGCCTGGGACTGGAGGCTCGTGGAAGCCTAACGGGGGCGAGGTGGCGCGCAATTGGCGGATGGAAGACGGGGACAAGCTGTCGGGGAGAGAGGGTGATGGTGACTCCGTCAAGCTACCCTCGCGTGGTCGTTTGCGCTTGCCGAGGACGTGGGAGGCCGCCGCGGTGGCGGGCGGCGAGCTGGAGGACGGAAGCTCCGTGTCCGGGATCGAGGGAGAGGTCTGGCGGGGCTGGTGGGAGGAAAAGTCCGGATGCTCGGGATGAGCCTTGGCTGGATTGCCCTTCTGTTCAGGATAAGCTGGAGGGGGATCGTCGACGAGCGGGTTCCACGCAGTAGGAGAGGTGGTGTCGGCATAGTTGTTGATGTTATACGCTGTCCAGTCATCTTGGACCCATTGGCGTCCACTGTACGTCCTCTTGTAATCGATGGTTGGTGTTTCGAGAACGCCATCATGCAACGCCTTGGAGCAATCGCTCAATAGTTGTTCTATAGGCTGCGTATGTGGTATTGTGATCTTAAGCGCCTTGGCACGTGAAAGCGATCGGAAGCATAGCAGCAGACTTTGAATGGCTACATCGACCGACGACCGGGGTGGGCGGGAAGGCATAACAACGTAGCCATGCTCTTTGAGTGTAAGTTGCACATGAAGCATCTTGGATGATGCATCGACACCAGCTTTCTGAAGTTCCCGAGCCTCTTCGTCATCATGGGGAGTAGCAACTGAAGCAGAGAGTGTGTCAAGGCACTCGGCAGGAATGATAAGGTAGACGTCTCTTGTCCCGGAGGCTTTCGCATGGACGCGCAACGGTAGGTAGAAGCAGATCAACAGCTTCTTGTCGTTAAAGCCGAGGCGTAGAAAAAGATCGCCTCTGCTTGGGTCTCTCTCATCAAGCCGTCCAAGGAACCGGTGCTGGTTCGTGTGCGGATCGCGCCATTTGACTAGGACCTGGTGCGTGTGGCCCCCCAACAGGTTAGAGTCTGGCACGCACGGGCGATGTTCCATGATGTAGAGCACGTGCAGATCTAGCAATCAGAATCAATTGTTGCATCTATTCAGCTGTAGCCCTCGCACGGTACGCGCAAGAATCCCACCCGCCCAGGCTTTTACAATAGCTATTTGAGAGTAGCCTTGACTCGAGTGCGAGGAAACAAAAAGGGTGAATGGATGGCTCGGTAGTGGCTGTAAGGGAGAGAGCAGTGCATAGCCACGTTCTCCGGGAGGGCAGCGCTTATCCGACGATCCCCGGGAGGGCATTGCCAAAATGCGTTCCGTGTGGGAGGGTAGTCAAAGCGTGCGTTCCGTGTGAGAGGGTGGCTAGCGCGCGTCTCCTAGAAGAACAGTCCATCTTGTGCCCGCAAATGTCAAGAAATTAGTATACGTACATTTGCTCCAGCTAGTGGTGTTGCGTAAGGTTGATTGAATGGCGATGTACGTAGAAAGTAGAATGATGTTGTTGAAGCGAACTTTGAGTCAAAGACGCGAAAATTGTGGAAAGAGGGGAAGGGCGATCCGCGTTTTAAGTGAGGCTCGCTTAGCTTCACGTGCTCGGCACGTGCGTGGCTACGGTCGCCGGTAAGAGGGTCCGCCATCTGTTATTCCTGTCCGCGACATTCACGTACGGGCCGCATGAACTTACTGCTGGCGCGTAGTAGAAGCCTGAGCCGGTACGTAGCAGAAGCAGCAGGAGGCGCTAGAGGCGGTCGGTAAAGGGGTGTGTGCCAATGGAGGACGTGATACGCACGTGATACGCACGTGATAAGAACGTGATACGCATAGGCCTCGCCTGGCGGCTCTCACCCTACGAACGTCGGTGCCACATACTCAACTATCCGCGCGGCTGTAGCCATGTACGGTTGACGGCCGTGTAGTGGCTCCCGGACAGTAGGGGCGGCCACGCGGTAATGCATGCCTTAGTACCATCATTTGCCACGCAGCTTAGTAAACTTAAGCAAGCGGAATAATATATAATCCGTAAAAGGCGCCCCGTCAGCACAGAGCCGGCTTCAGGTGCCTCGTTGACCACGTACATGGAACGAGTCAGCACGTGCATTTCAAACCACTGGCTACTAGTCTTCTCCAACACTTTAGGCGGACTGCTGCTGCTGCATTCTTATTCCACGCTTGGCGTCGGCGAACGCTCAGCCGATCTCATCCACGCTCCGGCCTGTGATGTTCTAGATACATCAAGGCCAATTCTGGACTGCGTACGCGCCAAGCAGGAAAAGAAAAAGGCAAGTCTGTCCCTCTACCCTGGGTCTGTCTCTTACCTAAGTTCAAAGGGAGTACGTGATGGACGGCGATTGTGTCGAGCATTGCATCCGCAATGCCAAAGGGAAGACCATTGCTAGTGGAGCCTCTGGCATCATCGAACTCATCTCACCTAGCCGTGTATCCAAATCACCGTGGCCCGGTAGTGAGGAATCACTCTGTCGAAAAAACACTCGACTTGAAGCGAGTGTATACCGCATCATTGGCCCTCACGAACGCCTGGTCAAATTCTTCGGCTGGGATCCTAAAGACGGCTCTATCACCCCTAAATACATGCCAGTTGGAACTCTCCACGACTATCTCAAGTCACACGACGCCGACATATCTACAACCCAGCGATTAAGATGGGCTCTTGAGGTTACCGAAGGACTGGAGGTCTTGCACTCATTCCGCATCATCCACTACGACTTTTCGCCTCGAAACTTACTACTAGACGAGAACCTTCACCTTGAGGTAGCGGAACTTGGCGGCTGTTCAATCAATGGATCATCGTCATCAGCCGAAGGCTCTACCAGATTCTACCCACCTCGTCGACATGGGACGCCACCGATGTTTGACAGGGATGTCTTTGCTCTTGGTTCCACGATATACGGAATCATGACGGGCAGAGCGCCGTATGAAGATATCGCGAGTAACCAAGTTGTACGACTATACGGGCTTGAGCAATTCCCGGTTCTACATGGAGTCTCAGGGGCGGAAATCATCAGGGACTGTTGGCTTTTCAACTTCCAATCGGTACACGAAGTATATGTCGCGTTGCGTTCAATCAGACCCTAGCTTAAGCCACACGAGATTGACATTCCACTTCAATGTTCTAGAGCTGCGTGTTTCGACTCCACCCTATGCTTGACTGAAGAAATGTGTATTTGTCCATCTGTCGCACCGTCTAGGCTAATCCCAGAAACTAAGTTTGGGAATACCCCTCATCACGATGGCTTGGTCACTAAGCTCTGGAATTTCTCTGGCCCATGTGCCTCTCTGGGTGGTTGGCACATGCCACGCCTGTGTTCTGAGCCGTGTCGCATCTGTTTGGGGTGCGGGAAGTAACACTGCAAGCTGAAGGGCAGTTCGATTGAATCACCACACTGGGGGATCTGGGATGGTGTCATCGGACGCCGGGCTTTCCATGGCTGACGGCTGTTTGGTGGATGGGGGGTGTTATCGCGGGGAAAGCAACATGCGTCTTGCTTTGTATCATCACCTGTGGTGACCGACTAGTCGCACGCACGGGACGCTAACCAGGCCAGTAAAAAGACGGCCGCTTAAGCTTCTGGCGCGCCCGTAAAACTAATCACTCATTCCAGACGTTGCGCGCCGGACCGCCCGCCAAGCTGCGGAGTACAGCACAGCCTCAACGCTACATATACTTCCTCCTCTCGCACCTGGCCTACACGCTACCCGTGGTATTGCTGCCGTCGTTTTACACGCGCGAGCCGTCGATGCCCGCTGACTCGGCCGTTCTTGTACCGTCAGCTCATCGGCAACTCCACAGGACGGCTGCAACTCACTGTAGTCTCTGTCATGTCTCTATCCACACGTCCTCGAACACGCGGCCAGGAACCGATTGACTCTTCTACCTATCAAAAGCTCGTAGTCGAATTTTGCGCTAAGATATTGGTGCGCCTTCCCTCAAAGGTTCGAGGCGTCGCTAACCATACAAGTAGAAAGTCATCGTGCTAGTGACGAACTAACTGGGAAAGGAGATACTTGACGAACTTGCTCGCGCGGCACGAGAACTCAAATCGCATATCGATGCCCCGGCCTAGACAGTCGACCGCTTAATTGAAGATGTGTAGGGCCCACCAAACCGCACGAAGCAGCACAGGCCACGGAGTTCACGGAAGGGCCACGAGTCAGAGCAAAAAGCCACTTAACGCGACAATTGCTACGACGGACCGATCAGGTTTGGACGTCATCAGATGAGCCGCGCAATTATTCCCACCATACAACGAGTGCTTGAAGATCGACCAGTGTATCAGACGCAAGGGTGAGGGAGACGAGAAGGACAAACAGGATGAGGAGGAGGACGACGAAGAGAACATCGAATATGACGAGGACGATCTTCAGGGCCTTCAGCTGGGGCGGGAAAGGGAAACCCTCACTAGCCAAGGGGAAAGCCATTCGGATACTGTCGAGGATGAAGCGAGTGCAAAAGATACAAGTCCGGGTGAAGAAGGTCCTCCTCATCTTCGGATAGAGGACTCCGAATTGCAAGGTTCAAGACCGACTGGAGAAGAAGAGCATTCTCATTCTTGGGATGAGGATACCGATGGAACATCCTTGCGTATTCCACATATTCGGTGATGAGATGGCTGGGATTGGGGGGATCGCCGGAGCGGCTAAAAGAGATGGAGTATCTGGAATTGGTGAGTCGTTTGTCATGCACGGTAGATTTGGTAGATATCCCCGTCTGAGACCCGCAAGCATGGATCGCGTTCAGTGTTGAAAGCCCTGCCATGTCACTTAGGACAGCAGCTCTTTTCCGACGCCTAAGAACCCTCTTCGCCGGAGGAAGGGACGATCTCGCATCCCACACGAGGGTTAAAGTGCACACGCTCTCTCTGTGTATTCCTTGGCCGGAGCTGTACCTCGTGTGACATTTCTGACTTTTAGCAATTAACGTTTACCTACTACGCCAGACTGTGGCCCCCGTGTACGCATCGTGTGATAACTCCCAGAAATGTCATTGTCTCGCACTTCAGATACACCTTCTTAGCACGTTTTAACTGCATATTCCCGCGCTGACAGACATCGTGTAGTCTGACGTTGCAGATGCTCTCGTCAGATTCGGATCCAGGGCTTTTCATGTACTCGAGCACACTATGGACAAATACATTGACGTGTACGGTACGATAGCAGTGCCCCTCCATAATGCTGTGGATGCATCTGTTGTTGTCCACCTTCATGCACTCGGACGGATATACCAGTCTGTCGATGGCGCATATGGATATCATCATGCCTTTGACCAGGTCTGCATCCTGTCCCGACTCTGTCACAGCTCTCAGGGACACGTCTTTCCTCGGGATCTTGTCGAGGTCGGGCTCCTGAATGTACTTCTCCAGATCTTCCAGCCCCTCCAAGACCACTGAAACCAAAGGAGGTTGGACACCATCTCCGAAGCAGTCAGGAATATTCTCTCGGAACAGGCAAGAATACGACGTGAATGAAGAGAATTCACAAGGCATAGGATCCAATTTGGTGGCACGGAGGAACCTGAGGACGTCGAAGGGCTCAAGTGATCTCACGACCAACTCCCTTATGGGATAGAGCTTCAGGACGTTTTCCTTGGTGATTCAACCGGTGAGAGACATCTTTGCTGTGACTGTAGTTACACTCGTAGACTCCCCTTTATATTTCGTATGCCTTCGCAGCGCGACGTACGAGTATAGTATCTGGGCGCTTATAGTTTACCTTAAGAGAAGTAAAACGAATGTATACAGATTCTGACCAACAAGTTTTTGAGGCCCGATGAGCAACGCCAAGGAATAGCAACAACTTTTTGAGGGCCACTTGGGCAAACCGCACCCCCGGGTCCACAACATTCGAACACATCTTCTCTCGACTATGACTTGTTTCGGTAGGCTTATCCTCCACCCACGGAAGAATATGGAGCGGCGTGATTGTGGAATTTCGCCTTGTGTTGGAGAAGGCCTTCTGGAGAAAGCGGATTGTGGTATATGGCAGATCGAAAACAGTCCTGATAGTCGCAGTGGACTTCATGCCGGTGTCAGTATTTGGAGCCTGACCATTTGACTTCTCAGCATACCTGGTACATCATCCAAGCCACATATTTTGATAAGACTTAGTGAAGCGCTAATCAATTCATGGCCTCTAACCACTGGATGCTGTTGGATAGATTGCGCATCGGAAATGCCATGACCTGCCTCTGGAAACTCCTCAACTACCACAGATATAGATGATTTGGTATATGATGTGCCAATGGCAGGCCCACGAGCCTCCGAATACACCTGTGGTGACCAAGGGTGTTGCTTGTCGGCCAACCGGTGCTTGCAATTGTTAGTTCGTGAGGCAGTGACTGCAACCAATTTCTCACCTGATGAGATTTCTCCAGGGCGAAGCGCCTGTACGAGAAGCGAGGAAGACATTCGACCTGAATTGTCAGCGAGATACGTATGGGACGCCACGAGGAATTACACTCACTGACTGTGACGATGCCATGAGCGCCTGTCTAGTCTGTTGGTAACGGTGGTTTCGTTCATGACCTCGAGTTGGCACTGTCATCTTCTCTGCGTTTCGGGCTCCAGGGAGATTTCTCAAGCGTAGATGTTGGCGTAGTGGAGGAGCGTGATGATATGAGGTGGTGTATTGTGATAGAGTATCCTCGGAGAGGGCAAAACGAGCTGATAAGAAATCACGCAAGGAAGGGCCAGAGCTGAAGCACAGGGCGGCTGAGCAGGGTTGTGGAGCCCTCGCCGGCAATGCGTTAGGACGCTAGAGTCCTCGGCCATCACAAGAAAACGAAGCCCCACTTTACCAATGACTTTATCGGTGGCCAATTGATGCCCATGTCATTCTCAATTTCTGCGTGCGATCACGGTAGCATGCGAGATGTGTCATGTGCAATCGAAAAATCGAACGCGCCTCTACACTCCAAGTGAAAGCCTTTCATGACTGGCTTAGCCATGGTACGCGAGTCAACTGCCGCAGCCTCGAAATGTCTCCCCATTAACGTAAAAACCAGCCGCGCTACTGTCAACAAGTATGCGCATGCTTTCTAGCTGTCGGAACTGTTCTTCTCCGCCAACACACGTTCCCACCACCGCCTGAAACTGCCATCGGCCCAGTCGGCCAGATCCCGCACGCATCGGATCAACTGGTAGATGCCGAGCGGTGACTTCGTGTCTCCGATCGCCTGGTTACCTATAACCATAATCCTATCCTCCGCTTCCCGCACGTAACACACATCCCATTGTGTGCCGGAGATGAAGACGACGGGCAGGATTGGGAGGTCCGCATTAGGAAAGAGGCGGCGTAGATGTTCGAGCTGGGCGGCTGTCCAAATCATAAGCTGTACCTTTGCCGAGCTCTGGCTGCCGTCGGGTGTTTTGGTCTCGAAGGACACAGCAATGGGTCGAGTACGGAGGGGAGAATACACCGTCTGGTTTATGGTCTGCCCACCGAGTTAGAGAAAGGAGGAAAGACTTTTTGCTTCAAGGACGTGGGGGACTGACTGGAGTTACGACATGAGGGCACTCGGCCACGTACGAGATCAACGCGCATCTGATTTGATCTCTCATATCTTTGGACGGCTTGATGCACATGGCGTAGTCTACCATCTTGGCGTCGAACGCGGCGCCGAGTGGATTCCGAGCTACCAGATCTTTGGGCGAGATGCTCGCTTTGGTTCTGCTCGTACGTTAGCAATCAGGAATGGACACACGTGCAAAGGGTATCAAAATACATGTTCCTGTGGCCGACGGCCTTGTACGGACGTAGCGCTATCCTTAGCAGCCTGCTGTGCACCTCATCATTCCACGCCGGCTCATGGTCTTGTTCCGCGTCCAGATCTTGTGAGGCAGCCTTGACTTCCAGAATCTCATCCAGCTCTCGCCTAAGCTCATAGTCGTCGCGCGGGTCGTCGCCGTAGTGAGAGTCGTCGAGATCGAGTGCTGTATTGGGACAGGCGGCTTCGAAACGTGTCTGGATCGCTGTTATCAAGCGACTCTTTCGATCAACCGCGCGCAGAAAGGCCTACCCTGACACCGGCAGGAATTATGCCCCGATGATTACATCGCTTGGCCATGGTGCGGTACAAGGCGAAGATTTCCCCAAGAAGTTCCTGAGCATTGTCCGGGTCGAGTATGTGGTTGTCGAAGCTGGCGACCGTGGTCAGATCGGCGATGTACTTGGTCGGACTTTGGGACCGTTGGGAAGATGCCCTTGATGGAGAAGCGTTGGAGTTTGTACGGTAAGAAGTGAGAGAGCGCGCGGGCGGGTGTGGGCGCGATGGCAGAGGAAAGACGGGAGCTTTGGCTTCGTTCGCCATCGTCATCCAGCTGTCTGCACGACCTTGATACGTTAATCGTGAATGCAACCGTCCTTCGGGAGCTCGACATGGTTTACCTGTGCGTCCACGCGCCCGGGGAGTGGTTTCGGCGAGCGCGGCGGCATTGCAGCCCGCCGTCGCGTCTACGCCAGCATCATCTGCTGTCGGCGCGGACCCTGACCGGCCATTCCGCAGATTGTATCGTTTTGCACGCGATGGCGAAGATGAAGGCATGAGCATGCGGTTCGCGGCAATGGACCGCAGAGGCCGCCGGCGCTTCGCGTTTCGCTGGGTGTTGGGTTTCGCAGGTTCGTTCGAGGGCTGCGATGAAAAGCAGCATGCAGATTCGACTTCGTGAATCCAGTTGGCAATTTGATACTGCTCGGGCATAGTGATGGGTCGCTCGTCGTGATGGGTCGCTCGTAGTGATGGAGTCGATGATGACGCTGGTGTAATGGCGACGATGACGCTGGTGTAATGTCGATGATGATGATGTTGCGCGCTCGCGTTGCGTTGACGTTCCTTGCATTGACGTTCGTTGCCTAAGCAACGCGAGCCCCGGCGCCAAGCCTAAGCGAAAGCGGGGAAATCGACGCGACCGACGCGACCGACATCCTTTCTCTCCCACCCGCAATTCCTCAGCAAAGTACCAGCCCCCAGCCTCTTATGGACCCATGCCACAATGCATTGACTGACAAGTGCAGGCTTCATCTCCCAGCCCGCCGCGGTCGGCCTACGCGCTTCGGCGACCGCCCGTACTCCTCGACCGTCCCTGCTCCGCCCAAGCTGAGTCCGACGCTCGTCCTACAATCGGAAAAAGCCAAGGCTGCTTGGGATTCTCCGAATTCGAAAGCTTGGAGGGTGGTGGGGTAGGTAGCGGCAATCATCGCACTCTCGCTCCGCCGGCCGTGCGGGCTGGGATGGACGCAACGCCTTCTGGGGGTCTGCCCTTCACACAATGCCGCGTCCTTGTCTTGTGTGAAGTCGTTGCTGCTGGGGGTCTGTAGGAGCCTGAGCCGGTCTCCGTTGCACGAATCACCACGTTGTTGATAGGTATGGGGGGATACTGTGAGCAGGATGGTTGCTCCAGACTGTAGGGGTCCGAAAGGGCTTCCGTTGCGCGGATCACCATACCTCGGCGCGTGGGGGGATCTCGTCAGCAGGCCATGCTTCGTGCACCTGGTAGGCGTCCTACGCGGACTCTTTCTTCCACATATCCCCGCTACGCGCTTGCTGTTGCAAGAGTGCAAAGTCAAGGCTGCTCGGAATTTCAACAATTCGTAAAGCCTGGGCGGGTGGGTTTCCTCGGCGTCGCGTTCAGCGCCCGAGGGGGATATTCTTTCTCTCTCCCCCCTTTTGAAAATTGCAGAGCGGCTGACACATGTGTAGGAACCAAAGGTGGTCATGACCTCCTCCAATCCTCCGGTTCTGGCTCCGGCACCGGGCGAAACAGCATCTATTTCTGGCTTACAGCTTCTAGCTGACAATGTTCCCTGCTGCGCTCAGTGGATGTCTGAGATGGGTCATGGCGGGCGTCTAACTGCATCAGATGGCGTCCTCTGCAAGGTCGGCTATGACCGTAAAAGCCAGGCAGTGCTATTCCGTTTCCACGTAGCCGTCGCCCTCAAGACGTTTCCCCACTGCAAAGCCTCTCTTCACGTTTTCATCAAGCCTCAGCACATCTCCAACTTACAGTCTATCCTTGGATGATGGCGAGACAACAAACGAGTGCGTGCGCACTCTGAGCAGCGCCCGTCATCCGCAGAAATTATCGCGCTTCGGTTCCTCTTAAAGCAACCTGTCACGATCATTGGCCAAAAGGAGATTCGAATCCTTGAGCCGCGGTCGACTGTAGCTGATGGGTTGCTTAAGAGTCTCCACTCTCTTTCCCTCGCCACGATCCTTACTCTCTATCTGCCTAGGGACCACTCTTTCAATGACATTGACGACTTATGCGCGAGAGGATCAAGTGGCTCTCTCCGCCCGGCGCCCAGCGTATATAGCATCCCTGCTTTATATCGAGGCGAGGGTGGTAAAGAGATAGGTGCACTGCTTGACCCCTTGACCATGAGCAGTGCAGCGCTGTTCCAACATCCCAAGGAGCCACCACGTCCGTTGCGGGACCATCCTGAGGGAAGCGCAGGCGGACTGATGAAGTCCAAGAAGGCCCTGAACCTGTTGGAGCTTGGATGCAGCGGTTCGACAAGCAGCTATCTAATCTCAGCAACAGTCTAGCGCTGGATCAAGCCAAGATAGATGAGATGCAGAAAAAGATGGAAAGATCCCGTTCCGTCGCGCTAGTAGAGCTTTCCTACACTCGTCGTGTGACACGCTCCGTCAGCGCCCACCCGGAAGGAACTGCGTTGATCGAGGTGCAGCACCTCCTGCATCAGATGCTCCCGCGGCTCAACGACTTGGAGCAGCATCAGCAGGAGCTACAGCAAATCCTTCCACGGCTCAGCACCTTGGAACAGCATCGGGAAGAGCAACAGCAGCAGCAACAACAACAACAACAACAACACCCTCAAACGCCAACACACGCCCCTGTGACGATGCCTGATCCATCTCAGCAGGTAGCAAGCCCACCACTCCTCGGTACGCTCCTACCCGTCCAGCAGACCGTCCTCCAGGACAGTAGCCCCCAGCCACCGTGGTCCCAACTGACCGACGAAGGTGACCGCCTGGCAGCCTTAAGACAAGAGCACAGGGGCAGTGCCGACTCGGACGAGGAGCACGAAGCGGCCCTCACACACCACCACCACGACCGCGCACCGCCGCCCCTCTTCGCCGAACTGGCGGCGGCGGATAATGCCGATCAGCAGCCGGACCACCCACGGCTCCTTGCCGACGTGGCTGACCTGGTCGGCTGGGCCAGCGACAGACTCCGCGCGTGCGACCTTTCCGTCCCACCGCTTCAGCACGACTTTGTTCGCCTTGGTGCCGCAGCACGCGCCGCAGATGCGGACCCTGCGAGAGCCGCCTTGGTAGATTACGAGCGGCAGAGGGACCTCTGCGTTGCTCGGGTACTGTATCTGTCTGGTGACAACCGAGCCAGATGATGATCACCGCTGTAGTCTGCAGCGGCGGTCATCATCGTAGATGGTGGGGCAGCAGTTGATTCTCCGCTGAGGCAGGCAGGCAGGCCCTGTGTGCGGCCGCGGAAGAGCTTGCGCCAGATCTCGAAGTATTCCATTCGCAGTTGGAAAGAGGTGCACGGCGTCAAGAGAGTCCGAGAAGAGACCTTTGATGGACATGTACATATGCCGCAACGCGATATGATGGTCATGACTTTTTTCCATCTCGTTCCAAGCGCTATATACCACTATACATGTCATTCCCTGCTACATGTTAAGCTGTTCGTGACACGTTCCAACCGTCCTTTGATAATCACCATTGCCATCACTGTCAACAACAACTGGCCGCTCCTCCTCCTCAACAATCCCATTCACTAACTCCCCGACTTCAGCGCTCTCCGCCAACGCCTCCCTCGCCCTCGCCTCGTCAACTGTCAAATCCTCCGCCACCAACCGCATAGTCAGCTCGGGTACCAGAAGCTCCTGGATGAACCCGCCCACTGTCTTGTACCCAATCAACTTGTCTACGGCTGCTGCCTTGCGAATGTCCTCGGCCATTTCCATCGTCATCCACCTCTCCATGACCTGCCTTCCCCGGGGACCGTAGTACCCTACGCTCATGCCCTGCAGACCCTCCTTCACCGCCTTTGCCAACAGGGTACGGCCTACACCATGCACGGCCTCGGTCTCCAGCGCATTTCTAAAGGCCGAGGGTTGCTCACCGCGCAGGATGCGCAGCACCTCCGGGCGGAAGCGCTCGATGCGGGTGACGAGAGACGAGTCGTCAAAGTCGACGGTGGGGTATCCAGACGCCTTGTACTCATCGCGTGCAGAGGCGCGCCGGTGCGCGGTGCAAAAAGCCATTTGAGCGTTAATGCGCATGAAGGGTCTACCGCGCTGCCACGCGTCGAGCACGTGGCGGTCGACGGGGGCGCTGCATAAGGGGCAGCAGGCCAGCAGCTTGTATCCGTGCGCGGGAACTTCGTCGTCGAGGATAATGGTCGAAGGGGAGCTGCCATCGCTTTCGTGAAAGCTGGTGGGTGCGACGCCGATAGCTGCTTCTTCGCCGGGGCTGGGAGATGTGGCAATGGGAATCGGCTCAAGCTTCAGAAGGGCCGGCCTCTTCGTCTTCGGCGAGGCTGTGGCTTTTTACTTCAATTCTGATTCGTCCTCGATAGTCGCAAAAGACGGCTTGTTGGTAGAAACATTTACCCTTGTGGCAGCCTTCTTTGACTCTGGAACGCCAGAGTACCGCGTCATCACTCTCTTCCGCCTCTTTCCGGTCCACCATGACTGTCGCCGAATAGGCCCATGTCATCAGTCAAATGGAGTGGAGGCATCTTGAATTCGCGGAATTAAATTTGTGGGTGATCAGACTCATGGGCGGCTCTCTGGCTGGCCTTTAGTTAGCGGCCATGCGTTTGTCTTGATGCAAACGAGCTTGACCCATGATGTCACCATCGCCCGCGCTCTCGGTCGCAAAGTGCGTTGGTCTGCTTCATAAGCATTTGCACTTTGTTTATTTGCGGAACAGCGCAGATACACGGCTGCAACACCGCAATCAGATTATGCCTGGTTCGACAGCAAAATTTTGAGGGTCAAGGTTTGCGACTTGCATGAAAGATGAATCAACGAATTCCGCGATAAATTGCTCCTGCTCAAAACTGGTCATCTGAAGCCATGGCTCCAAGACGTTGCTCCCAGATGTTCAAGCCTTTTCCAGGTTGATTGCAAAGAGTCTGTGGTACCAGAAAATACTTAAGGGCAAGGGATACCTGCGCACTATCTCGTAGTACCTCACTATGGTTTTCTGTCTATGCGTTAAAGTGTCAAAGGATTTCAATACGGAGTCGGCATCGACCAAGCCTTTGGTGGAATCACCGGTCTTGATAGATGTTCCTGATGAGCTGTTCAAGAAAGCCGATGCTTCCACTCTTCAAGGAAAGCGAGCTACAATTTCAATAGCACCTGACTTCTCGTACCGGGGAGGGAAAGATGCTCCCATTCCCTTCAAGAGTAGTGAGTAAATAATCCGGTTGGTATCTTTTCTTTACACTGATCTCGCGCTCTCGTAGATGTGAAGTTTCTTAAACCAATAGGCTAAAGCGAACGTGTAGTAGTAGAAAACACCTTCCGTCGTAAGTAGCCCTCTCTCGTCCAGCCCCGTACGAGAGCAAACTCATTATACGTACCACAATTGCTAACCCCTAAGCGCTATAGGAAGGCAAAGAGGCTTACAGTTTTCCTCTATTATAGAGAGACTAATTGCTCTTTTTCTTAATTCTTTGGTGCACGTCATTCAAGCCATAAGATCACTAGTACTATATACATTGGGATTTTACTTTATTCCTTATGGATTATTCATGCTACTACCTCTATTTTATGCACGAATAGCTAAGGAGTTTAAGAATTAGCTGGCTGAATATTATATACTCTGAATAAGTAGATATTAGAGACCCTCGTCTACTTTTCCGAGCCTTTATCTACCGACTAACTTCGTACACATCTTGTAGTTAGATGAGACCTTTTATAGTAGAATAGCACGTGCAGTGTAATTAGAAAATACGAAGGATTTTTCTTCGAAGTTTTCAGCAGCAGCCTCTTTCTTAAAGTGGTGATAAAGAACGCCATATTCCACTCTTAATCTAAAATGATATAGCCCAGAGGCTTTAAGAATAGTCCAGTCTAGACGCCTCTAATGGCTAAGAAGCCACCCGCCTACTTCTACGTACCCGTTCCGGCATGGCCGGCTTAACTACCTTACGCGTTGGCTTCGGCATCTTACGTAGGTCATAGGTTAATTCACCCCCAAGTCGGCGTCTATTGACTATCGGGGTAGATCGAGTAGCTTTTGTTTGAATGTCTAGTTCCATACCGGAGTTGTCCTTTTTAAGGGTGGGGCTCCGGTACTTCGTCTCATAATAGCTTTCCAACAAAGCCTCGGTTGTTCCCTCGGGATCTAACTCGGTATCCGAATAGAGTCCTTGGCTCTTTCGTAACCAGCGTTTCCACTTACCGACATATCTTAGAATCGCCTTAGGTGAGGTCGACTTTTGGACGACGATGAGGAATTCGCCTACTTCTCCGGGAACTAAAAAGAATTTAGCGCTCGCGCTTTGCACTCTATCCATAAAATCGTCCCTAGATAGCTCTTTACAGAATCCGGCGGAGGAATCTCTTCTGCTTAAGAGCCTTAAGGTGGTAGGTCTTTCTACACTCATCGTATCGTCGTCTTGTTCCGAGTCTGGGGAGTTGGTAACTGGATACTTGCATAAGTGACTGTTGCGTACCTCTCTCTCTTTGTCTTTACGCGACCGATACGGCTCGTCTTGCTATATCGCATCCCGTGGAAATGTCGGCAAGGTACTAAGAGGTCTGTCCGAGTGGAAGGCGGCTATACTTGCATACCCGTGTACTTGCTTATGAAAGGATATGAGGCAAGACGCGGGAAACGGTGTGGCTAGCTCGAGGGCGCCTGAAGAAAAAGGACAAAAAAGACTAGGAAGTAGAAGCAAGATGGCATGGAGATGGTTTAGCTGCTGCGGTCGCTTTGGTGCGAAAGACGAACCGATGGTTTTCGCTTTCCTCCGCGTTGAAGCCTTTATGCTCGGTGCGAATCTTGGATGATGCCTCCTATAACGATGCCTTCTATAACGATGCCCTCCGAAATCCCAACACGTATGACAGAGCTGAATAGCCCTTGCAGCCTTCTATATAAGAATTCCCCAGCTACGTGCCTTCGCAGGGGTGAGCTTTGATAATTTTCGGCTCACCGACTCTACCATCGAATCGTGTTGTGTCTATCTTGGTGAGCGTAGATGTACATGAGAATTTCAGGTGGGGCTGAAGTTTTGAAGTCAATCGGCGCCAGCGGAGAGGCCAGACTCGCGTCAGGTGGAATGTCGTACCGATTGAAGCGACGGATAAACAGAGACTATTTGGCTGAAGGGGAGCAAAAATTGTAGGGCAGAGGAGAGCTCATCCATGTGATATAGCTGCACCTTATGTGGCTTGTTTGCACGAAGTTCCATATTCGCTGGATGATTATGACTGACCACAAATGCGCTGGGAGAACCAAGGATGGCTCCAGATGCCGCAAAGCACATGGCGTCAACAGTTTCTACTGTAACATCCACGCTAACACGAAACGTACACAAGACGGCGCTGTTATCCGCAACTCCCTTGCTCAAACCCCAACGCCAGCGGCACAAGAAACCCCACCATATCCCTTAAATGTACTGTCTCTTACTGCTACGAGAACCGGTGCTCTCCAAGGTTTACATCCCTATCCGGCTTCCGAAACCCTATCCTACGCAGAGATTTCCACCGCGTCGAACCATCGTCCGCGCCCACAACTACGCGAAGATTACCTTACGCATAAGGACATCGATAGTAGCCCCTTAGTTCGGCACTCCCGCATGCGAAGCTGGCGCCGCGAGCTACAACCACTCCAGATCTCACTCGATCTCGAGAATGCGGCCAGACGTCCCGGTCGCACGCGTGACACCTCACGCACTCTACAAAAGACACCGAGATTATCAACGCCTACAGAAGTCTCGGAGGCAACGAGTCCGGATTGACTTTACAGTAGATCTTTGAATGCATTGCAGGTCATTTTCTACTTTGAGTCTACAGTATTATCGTTGCCTGTTGGGCTCAGTGTTTCTGTCTTGGTTAAGGCGAGATGTAGAGAGCTCATTATGGACTCGGCAATTCCGCATCCGGTGTCACTGAGGGTAGAGGTCACAAGATTAGGAATTGTTTTTCCCCGTGTTCTCTGGAAAGAGTTTCTGTGCGTGTATAGTAACTGTCAAGTCACAAATGCTATAGGACGATAGAAGAACCAGAAGCCCAAGTGGATTGATCTTCTCGCGGTCATTTTGACGTTAAAAATGCAGATATATAGAGCCAGGGGAAACAACACCGAAGTGCAATCCAGTGTATTTTATCTTCGTCCTGAACAAAAGTGAAAAGGCATTTAATGTGGAAAGGCTGAAATCTAGACTTGCTTCCATTCGAACACGGTGATAGTAATCACGCAATTCGCCTTCTTTTTCTACCCTCTTCGTCACCCGCACTAATTACCACGCGCTTACGAGGTGAATGAGGCTTTTCGCACTGGGTCTGAGCTGCGCTGGGATTTGACCCATCCTCGAAATCGCGATTGTCGGACTGCAATGGAGGTGAATTGCTATCTGGGTTCGACTTCTGCGGTTTTTCCTTGTATTCAACTTCTTTCACTAAAAGTTCTCCATCAAACTGACAGGGGGAGGGCGAAGCAAGAGAAGATCCCCCGGATGCGAAATAGTACATCTCTAGTCCTCTTTCTTCTGTCTTGTTGGTGCACATGTTATTGCTCGACTCTTGCCAAGACGTAGTAAATGGCTCAGGTTTTCCGATCTTCATTATGCCGGGCAAGTGGAAGCTGTGTTTGTTTGTGAGTAAGGCCCTACTGGAGGTGACTTATCTCGTACCTCTATACTTATTGCATTTACCATGAGATATAGAAAGCAATTTCAAGTACTTAAGATGGCAAGTTAACGTAAGTGAATGGTCACGGCCATGGAGGTTCGTAGGAAAGGATGGACCGATACCAGCTTAAGTACAGATAAACTCAGAGGGGCGGACTCGTATTCTATCACGGGTTCTTTTTGGCAACGGGTATCACCAGACATTCAGTAAACCAATAGATATTGAGGTGGAAGGCACACGTTTTCGGCGCGGTTGCGTAGGGCTCATACGGGCCCTACGAAAATAGCGTATAGTAAACGAACACTCGGCCAACTATGCACTTGTTGATAGAGCATCTGACCGCCTTTTTTTTTTGAGGGGTGAGCCGCTGTTAGGTGGACAGGCCGGTGATCCATGTCTCTACCACTTATGCAACTGTTCCACCTTAAGGCCGTTGGTTCTTAGTACTACGTCGGACCCATTAACATGTTTGAGCATAATGTAGCAGCTTATACGAGATATTTGTAACCGTAAGGTAGAGTAGAGCGTGTAACGATAAGTTTTCGTTTCTTTCCCGAGCTCATTCCCTTTTCTCTATAGGAGTACATTATTCCTCCTCGGTTCTTCGACGGTGGCTTACATGTTTATAAAATGCCCTGGAAAGAAAAGTAGTGAATTATATAGATGGTGGAAATAATGTGAAGTGAGGAAGTAGACTATAACTTATAAGTAGATTCTATCTTATTTATTTATGATCCCCGAAAAAAGATCATATCCTTCCTATCTTTATTTATGTCTGATGCAGTATAGCTCTATTCTAGAGATCTTCGTGACAGCAAATATCATGCTCGTGGTCATTACAGGGACGCCTTCCAAAAAAAGTAAGTGGGTCGCACCAAAGATAGTCGAACGAGCAGGACTTGATATTTCTATCGTTATGGACAACCGCATCGTGTATCCGTACGTAGTCAGTACGAGATGTACTTCCTACGTAGTCCATCATAAAGGCATTCAGGCTACGGACGTAGATAACAATGCTTATAGGACGGTCGCAGCAGCCAGTAAGTATTTCATGGATACAGGTTGTGCCGAAGACATGCATACATACGTACGAATGTACGGCGTACCCTGTCGCACAAAAGGTTATCAGTGTCTCCCTAATAAAGGTCGTATACCTATACGAATCCTTTACTGTCACTTCCATGGATGCTGTTATGCGGTCCAGGCATGACGGAACTTTAGTGGTCTTCATAAACTTGATGACGGAGCCAAGGTCCCTTAGTACCATTACCACCCGTTGGCTATTTCCTGTCAGTTGGCTATCTCCTATCACCGCGGCCATTACTGGATCTTTTCTAAAGATGAAGTTATAAGGGCGTAGCCTTAACAGCTCCTTTTTTGTGGGGTTGATCCCCAGTGCCTTGAGAAATCGTAATGCATAAAGTGGCTCAAGTTGGCTACATACAGATCGTCGGATGGGGAAAATCGAAAGCGCCTGTTCTATATTAATGCCAATACTTAGAGTCATTGCAAAGTACCATGCTCATGAGGGAAGTAATGTTAGTGTTAAACGCGTTAGTCGATGCGTGTGGAGGATCTCTGCCTTGTATTAAGGGAAGAGATATTCATAGCAACGATTGGCATGTTTGCAGGAGGCAGGAGGCAGGAAAGATAGATAATATCCATTAATTTGCATGTCCAAATTTTTTACACATGTTGTACATGCTGCACACGCTAATAATGGTGGCATTTTCTACCTATGGAGTATAATGAATTGTTCTTAAGCGCTTTGAAGCGGAAAAATCCCCACAAGTAGCGCAAGTGAGGCAATGCTACCGGTTGTGCGGTAAGGAAGATTTTTTATTCTCTCAGTAACTTTACGTTTCGCACCGTGCCATACGCTCCCATGGGCACTTCCACCACTATGATGGCTCTGGATCACGGGCGGGTGGAATAGCCCCATCAACCCGCTGCCTACAGTCCGGGCCGGGGCGCGGCCAATTCAACTGCACCCTTTAAGTTAAGTCCATGTGCAAGCCAAAGCGGTCATGTTTAGCCGTTTTATCGTAGAAACAGCACATTCTGGCTTTGTAGCTGGTTACGAACCATTCTTGGTGGAGATGGATGTGTTAAGCTGAATGTAATCATGCAATGTAACGTCGGTCGGCTGAAGCCTAGTCGGTTTCCGAGTGGTGACATGTACTCCCCAAAACGGAATAGACCATAATATTCTGGCTCGCATATAAGCATAGCTTCCGACCGAGGCTATGGAAACATTCTCCAACGCCGCTTTTGCCAAAATTCCTTCTACACAGCTTCGCAGTTTCTTTACCAATCCACAATATCTAAATGAACATGAGTAACATTTATTGTATCATCCCACAGAGCTCTCCACGTTTTGTTATTGAGTCTAACAGTTCCTACCTTAGACTACAACCCCCCACAGGGACATCAGCGAGGATACTTCCTGTCCAACGAAAACCCACGATTACGCGCCGTAAATCCTGCGCCAGCCTCGTACCACTATTCAACAACGACGAGCCTATTTTACCCTCAGAACTACCTCGCATGGAGAGGGGGGAGTTGTCCCGGGTACATCGACCCTAGCGTGGCTGGAGAGCGCATAGGTAAGACGGCCGGCGCTCTGGCGCTCTCGGTGCTAACGATGAGACAGTGCCTGGAGTGCTCGAGCTTCCTTATACACCAAGCATACCAAGACGACCATTGCAGTGTCAACCTCCTTATCAATTGGGGGCCCACCAGGTGCCACTGAACCCATTCAGGCGATTGTCCGGTATTGTCTGCGGCTTGGAGACCAATAGAAGCAATCGCTTGTACCGAAAGCAGACCCTTGTCTGGAAGGTGACTGACACCTCCGAAGTAAGGTACCTGTACGGGGACGAGTGTATTGCTGCGTTCTTCAAAGGCATACGGCTGTGTGATGACTATCTGTCTTGGATAAGGAGCGGCGACAGTGAATTGGAAGGGAATATCTATGTGGCTCAGCACAGTGCGTGGTCACAGTGGCTCTCCCCAACAAAATTTGAGGCTGATTATCAGGCCTACAACATCTACCTGGGCTTTGTGAGGGATGGAAACTTGTTTCGGGTGTTGGACGAGGTTTTCAAAACCGAAATCGCAGAGGAACAGGAAGAAGGTGTGACTCGTCGAGAGGACGAGTAAAAGGACGGGGAGATGCGCCAAAGACTCGCAATACTGTAGCTTTTCAAATACTTCTTCCCTTGTCCAACCCGTGGAGTGAGCTCTATGGATTCTTCACACAAAGCATGTTATCGTTGTCTGCCCAAGTATTGATAGTGTAAAATGTGATCATCGTGTGCTTCGGCGGCGATCCCGGCGAGCCAGCCACACATGGAGCATGAGCAAAACTGCAATGGCGAGGCCGACAAGGCCAAGACCTACAATGGGAAACGGTGCGAGTAGAAGCTCCATGTTTGTCATATATTATTGTGCGTTTGTAAAGGGGCTATAAACATGTTGGTACCATGGAGTTGCATACGTAAGCTGATATTATTTGCTATACTAACTTTATGCTTATTCTACTGTCCACTTTTTGCGGCCTTCGAGAAACCGTTTCTGCAAATCGGGTTGAGAATTCCTCAACGATTTGCTCTCCCAAATTTTCCGATCTCTTTCCGACTTTGACTCCATTAACCTTACCCTCTTTTCCAAAAAGAGGGGCGACCAGCATCCCCCGGTCACTGGCTTCACGCTGAGAGCTTTTAGTCTAGACGAGAGATGGCGGAGATGAGCAGCTACGGAAAGATGTATGATCAGCCAACCAATGGCCTGGGCCCGGAATATGTGTCATAGCTTTTATTCTTTAGCCCGGACAAGTCGCCGCGTTCCATCCTCTGCGGCAAAGTGTCGATCCATCGATGTGGGGGTTGGTATAAAATGGGCTGGACTGCGTGCGTGATGTATGGTTCTTGGGGAGATTCATCCGGCGCTCGCGTGGATTGCGTTTTGGTCTTGCCTTGGTGACACGAGCAGTAGTCCCATGTCTTCTGTCCCGCATTCCATAGAGAGTCTGCTCGGGCGAACACGGCCTCTTCCTTGTCACGGCTGAGGGGCGTCTCGAAAGGCAGCCGTGCGTCTTGCTGAAGTGCTTTTCCACATGCCAGAAATAACCATGCTAGATGACGGCCAAAGAGTCCACGTAGTTAACATCATAAGCCCTTAACCTTAAGTTAGACGCGATGATTGCGGCGATACGTCTCAGGCAGTCTACGTCTCCATGACTACTCCAGGCCGTCAGTCCATGGCTCATTAATATTGCGCTTAGCTGAGTGACACGTCTTTTTTGGAAAGAAATGCTGTCGACACCGTCCTGCGTTTTTCCCGTAGGGATGATCCCGGGAGCTGGCGACATGTATTACAGGAACGGGGATGTGCGGGACTCGATGGAGGAGGGGAGGGGGGGTTCTGGTGATCTTCATCTGTGTGTGGGGGGCCTCGAAATCAGCGTTGACCGGCGGCGGGGTGGGTTTGCTTGCTGTGGGGCATTTGGTTGTAGATCGGGCTTCGTACGGATTGACTGCGGATTTTTGACCGCCCTATTGCTTTAGCATGCCTGCATATATGATTCGTGAAGGTTGTGTCAATTAATGACACACGCTAATTTTTGTGACGCCCATGTCATTTGATGACGTTCACGAAATATGCGGTATTATAAGAGCTATGTCATTCTATGGGACACACGACATGTGTGGACACCGGGGTGTGTAATTTTATAACTGTGGGATTCCCGACGTGCTTGTCCATTCATGACACGCATGCGTAAGAGAATTGGGAAGACCGTGTCATAAGATGACAGCCATGTCATATCGCTAACGGCCACATTAACTATACCACCCGTGTTATACTCTCTTGACGATCTCAGCCTGATGTCAGGCGAACCCTTCCCCCTACACTTCCATACGGCCCCCTATACGTGATGGGAACCCGGGAACGATAGAGGAGTCGGTCAATGACCATTCGATGCTTATTCATATCGGGCTTCCCGCTTAGATACGAAGTGATGTATTATAGGCTGACACTAAGGACGTGACGCTAGGGTAATGTGACGGGCGAGGCAGCGGAAACCCCATTGGATGAGCTGGAAGCCCACGCCTCGCCGTCTTCCTCATGGGCAGCCTCTCTGAACCGTGCTCATGGACGTACCTGGCGACCTAGAGCTGATCGGAAGGGCATGTTGTGGGAGCCGTTCGACTGGTTGCTCGTGCAACATGTATGTGATGCCGATCTGGACTATTGAAAAAACCGGCTGACATATGGCGTCAGAAGCTATCATTATCTGAAAAGTGTAACAAGCCCGATGTTCCAAAGTCTCTATTATTCGAGTCGGGCCAAACGCCAGATCATACCTCCTCACAGACTAACACTCCCATAGCCATCACCCTTCCCACCCTCCTCTCGCTCCGGACCGTGCAGATCGGATACTACCCTATCCTCGGCTTTTTCGCGGGCTGCTGCTCGGAATCTATTGGGACCGCTCGACCACCGCCATAGGCACTTTCATGGTCGCCCATGCTCACGTCATCCGGCCTAGGCGTCGTCTCACCCTGGTAGTCCATAGGAATTACCGAGGCCAGTCGCGTCGTCGTGTCCACCGGACCTACGGCTGCTTCCTTGTCGATATTCACCGAGTCGATGGCCCTGCACAGGCGCCTGTGAAGATCCGGAGCCCATAGCTCGTACACATTTCGAACCAGACGCCACGAGCGCCACCAGTCTGGGTTCTCGTTGGGGGAGAGTAAGAACATACCCAGCGAGTGGCGGCAAACGGTCGTCTTCTCCCCGTCAATGATAGGGTAGTATGTATGCATGCACACGATGTTGTGGTTATAAGAGATGGAGAATGCCAGAATCTGGCCGCCAACATCCATCTCCGCCATGCGGAAGAGTTCGACCATGCCTAGGACGGCGACGAATGTGTTGTGGCCGTTCTGGTTCTCGGCGAATTGGATGCTTTGTTGCCACGATTTGACCTCGCACGTAAGGAATGGGAAGTATAGCAAGGCTGTGGGCCGGAGGACGCTCTTCTCGATGGCGATGTCATCAAGCTTTTTCTGCTGCTCCACCGTAAAGGAAGATGGCGAGAAGCCTACGCAGTAGTCAGGCTTTGGTCCTCCAAAGCCCGGGAGCACGGTCGGCAACTTAACCCACTGCTCGTTCCAACGGTCGGCCAAAAGATCATACGCCTCTCCTAGACGTTCGTCGTCCAGGTGTAGAGCCGCTAGCTTTGCTACCACCGGACACACAAGGTCTTGTAGGTTTTGCGTAACAGCTAGCTCTGTTTGGTCTTTGATTTGATCCAATAGGAACACGAGGCCTCTCGTCTGGAACAGGCCGTCCGTTGGGTTTTTTTGCTTGTTGTTCTTCAGCTCTTGGATCCATTTCTCGCTCTCCTTGCTTAGCCCGTGGTAGGGCCCCCTCCTGTTGGGGAACAGTTTCTGCTCAGACATGTACATGTGTACCAATCCGTTACCTCGCCTAAGGTGCTCGTGGCATTCCTTTGACTTGTACATGGCCCCTGTCCTACTAGTCATGTTCGAGGCCTCGGTAAACTGATCGGTCCTTTCTTTGTCCGAAGCAATTTCGGAGCCTCCCACGCGCTCGACGTCCGGATTGGGTGGCCGTCCAGCCTTTTTATTATGCTGCCTTTGGGCGGAGTTGACTCTCTGCGGTGCCATAGCGCCGTTTTCTGATAAACTCTGCATAGACTGCACCCAGCTTTCGGTCCGTCTCTCAACACTGTCGATGACTTTCCGATCGTTCAGACGCCGAAGACCACGCTGAAGAGGCTCAGCAGGTCGCAAACGGCTCGTCTGATTAGGGGAATGATCTGGGGGCGCTTTGCGTCTTTCGGCTGGCGGGAGCTGCTGCGTTTTCGGTCCCTTGGGCTTGGCCGCTGGTTTCGAATGTGCGGTCGGCTTCGGGCCTGTGGGAGGACCAGTGGGTCCTTTGGCCTCGTCTGGCCTCGCGGATTGTTGTTGCTTTTTCCGGCTTATGAGTGTGCTGGCCTGTTTCTCTTCCAAAGACTTCAGGGCTTGAATCCGGGAGCTCCGCCTTGGCGGTGGGCGGGGCGATCCCAATGGCTCTGAGGAGGCGGTCAGCTCACTTGTCTCGAACTTGTTCGGGGCTACTCAGGGGTGAGACAGACCGACCGGCCTCGTCTGCTCACCACGGCTTCTCCCGGCGGTGGGTTGCGAAACGGACTGGGGCTGATGCTCTGCGCGCGGCCGCTTTCGCGAGACCATGGTTGAGAAGCAGGTGAAAAGGGCGGGCGAGGGCGAAGAAGATGAAAGGGCCACGTTTAGGTATGGCTGCGGCGTTGTCTTGCGAACGACGTTGATCTGGCCCTTCGCTACCCCATGCAATCCGGATGGCTGGGACGGCCTGGCCCGAGCAGGGACGCGGCTGGTTTGATGATAGGCCAGACCATGTCAGTTCGGCCGACGGCCCGCTTCTTTGCGGTTCGTCACGCGAGCGCCGGCCCCAACCTGGGCCAATCGCATCTGTTCGCCCACTCTCGAAAATTGGGTACTCCGTATTTCAATTACGCATCCCAAGGCCCGTTGTCGATGTCATACAAATGAGGAAACTGATTGCGTTGCCTGGTCGCCAGAAGCGGGTCGAATGCTATTGCTGCGCCGCACACGTCAGTCAATGGTGTTGAAATGCCGGATATGAAACAGCTTACCGTCTGGAGTCTCGGAGCTGGTGTGGGGTACCACGCAGCTGGCACAGAAAAGGCTAAAACGTATATACTAGCTCCGGTAGGTTAGTATTTCTCTTTTCGGTTTGTGCCTTATAGACTACTACTAACTGCGTAGCTTTATACATTACTCTCTTCTATCTAGTAAACGCGATGCGATTACGAATACACATATCGTGGCGTGACCATTAAGAAGTTCTCTCCCGGAAAAAGACATTAAGAATGGCTCATAAATTACCTCATCCACCGTGAACTTTATCGGCGTCCACTCGACTGAGCTTTCGCCCCGCATGTGTTGGATGCTAATTCGAGTAGGAGCACAGTCCTTCGTCCAGGGAAAGACCCGGAGCCACGGAAAACACCTCCAGCATAAGAACGGCATCGGGTGCCAGGCCACCACCAGGCCGTCTCGGCTGACCGGCTACCTACTTTCTAGCGCAAGACCTCAACCCAGCGCGGCAGACGTCCTGCATGAGAACGGCCCCGCGTACCAACTAGAAACTCGCGAACCGGGATCTTCAGTTACAATCTCAGAGAAGTGCAGCTGGGCCATTTGCCTAGCTTACCAGGCTCGCACCGGCTTCCTGTATCAGATGCCTATACACTGTCCAAAACAGATGCAGCGATCGACCGACCCACAGCCAGCCCCCGTCCTGAAGCCTCGCCACTTCTTGCCGCTGGCGGGCGGGTGCGAAACCCCTCTGTACATGGAACCCTTGGCGAGGGTGGCGGCTGCGCGCACCCTACAGAATGGTAATATGCGAGGAGGGTGCATGACCCCGCGAGTCCTCCGCTTCCATGCGGACGTGCAGAGAAGCTGTCTTGCCGGCGGTTATTCCCGACTGTCGCGGAGATGGCCCGGGAATATGCAAACGGGCAGTGGAACGGACCATGTCCAGCGCCGAGGTATCGTTGGCCGCGGACGTACAAGGAAAGAGAGGCGCGCCGGGCCGGAAAGGCGAAACCAACCGATGGCGCCTTTGAGGGGTTCCATTCAAGTCGCCGCTTAGCAAGTTTAAATTCGATCAGCCAGATATCGGACGCGCCAAACGGCGGGTGGGTACGAGAGAGACAAGCGGGCAGAGAAAATGGCGAGCGGGCAGAGGAAATAAGAAGCGGGCAGGAGAGATGGTCAACAATTCAAGACAAATAAAGATTTATTAATAGAGCTCCCGTAATACCGTTAAGACCGACCGAACCCTAGCCGTAGCTAGCGGACAAAGCGAGCTACGTAAGCAGAGAACCGCAGCATCTCTCGCGAGAAATCATCCCCTGCACCGCTCGTTGTCTTACACACTGTTCTCTTCCGCTTCCGATTCGGGCTGATCTCTCCAAGCGGCCGGCGAGCCCGCCCGTCCGCCTTCGCCTCAACCCGCACCTCCGCACGCTCCAGGTCCGTCCATACCAGACCGCCCGTCCGCTCGTCCCACAGGACGTTGCGCATCTCGGCGTCGTTGTGCAGCAACCCCAGCCCGTGTAGCTGCTCCAGCTTCCCTTTCGCTTTTTCCAAAAGGGCTTCCTTGTTGTCCTGATTGATAAACTTCGACAGCGGACGGCCCCCCCAGCTCAGGAACAGCATGTGCGTGTACTCTCCACCATCGTAGAAATAAGGGATATCCAGGTCCGTCAGACCGATGCACACCGGCACCGCGCTGCCCTGCCCTGCCGAGGCGTGCTGGTACATGCGGCTTTCGTGCCGCAAGTGGTGAGCGTTGTGCTCCTCCATCCCCTTGGCCACCAGCGTGTAGCCGTGCGACGACAGCCGCACTTTGAACAGCGCCCCCCGCGAGCCGCGCAGGTAGAGAGGCTTGCAGTCGGCGTTAAGGCCGACGTCGGTGAGAAGCTGCCGTCGTACGAGACGGAGGAAGGTATCCGGCTTGATGTGCCTTTTCTTGTGCGACCGGACGTTTGGACAGTGCTCATCGAGCCGGCCGCCATATAATAGCCCGCGCAAGCACTCGTGCGTGCAGTACGGCCGGTCCTCCAGCCGTGGCTTCGGTGTCGTTGACTTCACGGCTGCCGTTGTTGCCGCCTGGCGCGTGCCTTTGCCGGCAGTGCCCCGTTTCCCCTCTTGCTGGCGGCGAGACGAGCCATGCCCGGTCTGGGAGCGCGTCTTGCGTTGCGGAGTCGGTGAGGGTGCCATGCTGTGACCCCAACCGTCCCCGTCATCAGCATCGTCACGCTGCGCCCCCGCTTGGCCATCTATGGGGAAGCACTGTGACCGCGTCTTGACACGCGAGCGCCCAGACGCTATCCAGCGCGAGGGCTTGTACGAGAACGTCTCGCGCGTCTGCTTGCGCACCGTTTCCGGAATCTTCTTCAAGACGTCTATGTACTCGACCGCCCACGTGCCCAGCGACCGTCTTGCAATGCGCTGCCATTCTTGCGGTGGTGGCGGCGCAGTAAGAGCACGGAGGACGAAGGCGGAGATCTGCGCCACCGCGGTTCGCTGGACCCCGTACTCGTCGTCTTCCTGTGCGTCGATGGCTGGAATGCTGACGTAGTAGTGCACCGTGACGGGATCGTCGGGGATGCGCAGGAAGACGATGGCGTCGCCGGTGAAGACGTAGCCGTACTGGACTCCTTTGTCAATCATGTACGAGAAGCATTGGGTGACGACAGCCGCCAGGAGCCACTTCGAAAAGAAGTCGGCGCTATTCCCCTCCTTGTCGATGACGTCCCGGCCTGGTACGATCGTGCCGCTCAATCCGGCCGTGATCTCTCCTCGCGTCAGCTTGTGCGGAGCCTTGTACTCGACTGCAACCGCCGGGCCGCTTGGCCCATCTTCCTGCCGGTATATGCAGAATTGATCCGCCCGGCCGCCGCCCTTTCCCTTCGGTTCCGAGGCCGCTGGCCGGGAAGAGGAGGCCTTCCGATTGCCGCGGGACGTGTCGCTAATAGACATGCGTCCCATCGCTTCATCGACCGTCGTTGCACTCGACGGGCCGAGGTTCGTGTGGCTTTGGAACGATATCCTTCCTCGTAGTCCAAGCTTCTCCCGCAGGGTTTCGTCAGTGAAGATGGCGTCCACGATGTTCTGCACCGGTTTCTCCACGGCCGAGTGCGCAAAGTGGCGCAGCAGTTGTTCACTGTCGACCGGGTCCAGGGTCGAGCGGATGTAGTCCAACTGGTGGGTCGAGGCAAAGACCCGATTCGATGCGAAAGCCGGGCTGGCAGCAAGCTCGGCCCATATCTCTGATTGATCGGTCGAGAAGTTATCCCAAGGGACGATTTGCTCGGGGTACAGCCTGCCAGCAGGCTTGGTGACGTCACCCTTGGTGGTGAGCGTTTCGTCGTTGGTGATTTTGAGGGAAAGGAAGAGGCCGTGGCAAGCCTGTAAGAATTCGGCGAGCGTCGTGCTGCGATTGATGGCCTCTGCTTTTTCTGCCCGCGCATTGGCCTCTTGAAGTTGCTGCCGAAGTCGCTCGATTTCTGCCTCCATGCTTGAACGACGGTTTCGTAGGTTTTCCGATGCGTGTCTGTTGCGTTGTTTGTGTGCGGGCGGGGGCTTGGCTTTGAAGATGGAGCGCAAGCACAGACCAGCCGTCAACACACGGTTGCCCGGCCAGCCGCAGATCAGCTCCGAAAGCGGGTAACCATCCCCCGGGCGGGACTGCCACCGAGAACGAGTTCCATGCAGGTGTGCGACGGGGGCCGTGAACTGGGTTCGGCTTGCACGTCATGGTCGAAGTGGACGGGACGGTAGCCGCGGAAAGAAGAAACAATCAAGCGACGCGCGAGAAACCGGCGGCGGGAGGAGCGCAGGCATCGGATGAATGGCGATCCTGCGGTTCACGTGGCAACGCGATCGAACAACAACGCGACGCGACAAGGCGCCAACTAAGTGGTAGGACGCCAAGCACCCAATATCTCCACTCACCTCCTCCACCACCATGCAGTCATCACCAGTGGCTTCCAGAGCACCTGCACCCGCACCTGCCGCCGAGCCTCCCGATCGCGTCGTCCTACGGCCCGCCCTGTCGCCGCCACAAAGCTCCGTTCCACTCGGTCGCATCCGTCGCATTGTGTTGCGCCACCCCAGCTGCGCCGACGAGGCCAGCGTGCTGCCCGGCCTCCAGGCGCCCGACCACACCCCGCCGGCGGCCTGCACCACGAAACAGCCCGTCTTTCGTTGCTGGTAACCGCTGGGATGACTTTCTCTCCGAGTCTCGCGATCCGACAGCGCCGCCCACTGCGACGCGCCCCGATGGCATCCGACGCGCCCCCGAATACTACTTCCACCTCCCCGACCTCCCGCTCGATCCGCCATGCCCAGTCGTCCTGCGCTTTTCCGACTGGCGCTTCCCCCGCTGCCAGCTGCCGCCGAGCTAGACCGCCCTGTCCGTCGACGTCGATTCCGTCCCCCTTCGCTCGCAGCTGAGCGCCGCCATCAGCGCCCGCGACGCCACGTGCCGCATATCCGCCCACGGCGAGGGCGTCGAGCTGGCGCATCTGGTGCCCCGGAACGAGGACGAATGGTTTCACCGCAACGCCATGGGCCAGTACATCGACGACCCCACCAACATCCTGCTCCTCCGCGCCGACATCCACTACATCTTCGACCGCCGGAGACTGGTGTTCGTGCCGTGCCCCCAACATCCCGACTCCTCCTCCTTTCCCCCCGTCCCGGCCGTCCACGTGCTCGCCCCCTCCCCCGAGCTGGTCGGTCTGTACCACAACGTGCCGCTGCAGCCGCTGCGCGGCATCGCCGCCGAGTTCCTCTTCGCCCCCCTCGCCTGGTCCGTCTCCCCCTACCTGCAGACCTTCCTCTCCGCCCGTGCCGACCGCCAGCTGCTAGTGCCCGACAGCCGTCCCGCACCGGGCATTCCGAACGCCCGTCTCTTCACCGCTGCCGAATGCACCAAGCTGGCGTACCCCGAGCCTCGCTCTCGCAGCGCCAGCCCAAAGAAGCGCAGCAGACCCACCACCCGTGACGACGACGACGGCGCAGATGACGGTGGTGGTAGTGGCCATCACGCCAAGCGGACCCGCTACGAGGCCTCGCCCGACCGCCACTACCATGCCTCGCCTGCTTCTGCGCCTTCGTTGGCCACCGACGAGAGCTTCTGTTCGCAGGACTCGTTCAAAGGTGTTGTGGAGAAGCGCCTTCAACAAGAGCGCGAGCGCTCTGATCCCGACGGCCGCTGGCTGGAGGAAGTCGAGTGGGCCGAGCGCGCCATGTCGCGGCCGTTGGATTCAGACGACGTCTTGAGATGGTATGCCGCAAATGGCTACGATGTGTTCGATGAAGACTGCTATAATACTAAAGCTTAACACCTATTCTATCCGCTATCCGACAGTTCCAGCATCTAGAGCCCACTGTCTATCTGGTTAACGATGTTTTCGTTGGAGTAAGTCTCCCAGTCCGTACATGTCTGACGCATGATGTCCGGAATCTTCATCTGATTGACGTCATCGGGACGCTCGATGACATTCATGTAAAGGCCCTACATTGCACACAGGTATAGTGAGCTTCGGTGGCAACAGTGGCATGGCATGGCGTGATGGGTCTGGATTAAGAGAAGATGAGGGAGGCGGTGCAGGAAGGAGGCCAGTTGCTCACCTGCGACAGATGCCACGCGACGTGACAGTGGAAAGGCCATACGCCCGGGTTGTCCGAGTCGATCTGAAAGACAATGTGGCCATTGGGACGCAGCAGCTGGACGTCTCGGCGCTGGGGGTTCGCAGGGTTCGTGATAGACACACCATCCCAGAAGCCCTCGCCCTCGTGCAGGGCGTACATGTTGTGTCCGTGGTAGTGCATCGGGTGCATGATGGTCGAGTTATTATTCACGACGAAGCGGATCGTCCTGTTGGAGCCCATGTTGTATACGTTCCACTCCGGATTGGCCGGGAAGGAAACGCGCTTCTGCTGTACCTCGAGTAGCAGCGGCCTGTTGTAGTTGCCCCGGAACGCCACCTGGTTCATCCGCCACTCAAGGTGGCCTGTACTGTTGATATGCTGGTCGATGATGACCTCCTGCGTGTACTCGGGATTGGCGTCGGGCTTGATAGGGTAGAATGGCTTCGTGATGGCGAGGTCGTCCTACCCATGCGTCAGCTTCTCCTCATCTGCTCATCGGCTGAAGCGGGAGCTTACGTTATTGCAGCGGCCGGTGTCGGTATAGGGCCAAGCGGTACTTTGCGGCTTTTTGCCCGTGTCGGCCCTGTCGTAGTAGATTGCAGCGAGTGCGTTCGGTTGCCGCGGCAGATTGCAGATGGTAGAAATATTGGACCGCATCCACACTGCATCGGCCGAATTCCCACTACCGTAGACAAGCACATCTGTGCGTTGTCCGACCTTTTTATGCATCCCATTAGCCCAAGATGGACGGCCGTGAAACCATGGGGATACTTACACCTAGCGTTACAACAGTCGTATTATACGGCTCGAGCGGAACGAAGTCGTTTGCTGCAAGGGTGTGAGTGTTTCGAACTTGATACCTTTTTCTTTTTCTCTTTCTAGAGTACCAACCTATGACGGTCATTGTATGACCGTCGATGCTGAACATCTGATTTCCCGCGGCACCGGTGTTTATTAAACGAAGGCGGTGGGCCTTGCCCTTCTTGAATTTGAACTTCGAGATGCCGGCATTACTTTTGCAAGGCGTGCCATCGGTGACCAGTGAGCAGTCGTAAAACATCTTCCCGTTGATCAGGTTGTTGTCGGAAAATTGCCGCCACTCGCTTTGGTTCGTCGCCAGCTCTTTCCTTGGTGTTAGCTTCGACGTGATGCGGTGATCCATCGAGACACTTACGAGCTCTGACAATATCAAAGTACTCCTTATGGAAGTCTAGAGATGCGGTTAGTGCTAGAGCTTCTTCAACGAGCTGGACACGGATGTTTACAGTCGGAGAGAATGACAGGGCCCAGATCGAGGTCGTAGTTCACATGGCTGGGTCCATGAATAACCTGTGCGTAGAACTTAGAAAATGGGTGGTCTTGCAACGTTTGCAGATCTTACCATTGGTCCAAGCAAGCCTCCAGCATACTGGGAGCTGTAGTGAGAGTGATACCACGAAGTACCGTACAGGTCGGCTTTGAAGCGATAGCTGCATCCGTGACGTTAACGTTGATGGCATCCCAGTCACCGCTGACCAAATACTCACGTAAACGATGATCCAGGTGCAACCGGGCACTGCTGGACACTAGGTACGCCGTCAAACCAGGGAGTGGCCGTCTGCAGGAGGCCGTGCCAGTGGAGCGCCGTGCCTTCCTCAGGGTGCGATATTTTGTTAGTCAACTTCACTGTAGCCAGGTCAGATAGACGTAGATAGCACGATGATGCGCTCCAAACCTTCGATCCTGTGCAATGTGCCAAGTCAGCATCAGCTTCGTCTTGTACTAAGCAACATCACTTACCAATCGCCCCAGTTTGCCTCGATCAACGGCCCCGGGAACTGGTCATTGATGAGCATCACGTCCTTCTCGTAGCCGTCTGGAGATGCTTTGCTGCGCCTGACGGTGAAATGGTAGCGACGAGTAACTCCCGTGTTCGGGCAGTCATGGTAGGGATTGGAGTTCTTTGCGGTGCGTGTCCCCCACGGCTTGCCGTTTGGCATTGGCTACAGCAGGTCAGTTTCTGCGTGAGATAGCGGATGGCAACGAGCGGTCACATTGTCGGTCAAGTAGAGAGGAAGCTGCGGCGCGTCAAATGTTCCCCATAGTGACACTCTAAGAATTCTGTGTAAGTACTCGAAGCTCAAGCAGGTTCCCCTATCTGAGACCTTACCCATTTGTCTGATTCTGCGTCAGAGCAGCAGCGAAGGCGATGGCGCCAGAGAAGATCTTGGAGATAAGACTATTCGACATTGTATACAGGCGTGAGAAATCGTTCAAATGTTGCGAGTTGATGATTCCTTCTAGAGCGAACCGTAAACGTACTTATATACCACTCCATACCCACAGTCATCCACTGACTGGGATCGATGGGTCTAGTCATTCGGATTCCGGTGCAAACTCGAAGACTACGATCCTCTCGCGATTCCTTTTCGAACCCCTACGTGCTCCGCCCCTAACAGCGCCTCCTTCGATTCTAGCTTCACAGCCACCCTCGTAAAAGACCACCACCGAGAGGTCACATTCTACGATCATCATCATCATCATCATCAGGCATCCTGAGCAGAGAGGTATCAACTCAGTCAGCCCCGAGAGACAAAGTCTTTATCGAATGACAAGCCATGTCGTTGATCTCGATTCGAGCCGCTGGGCCTAAGTGGCGGACTGGGCCTACTCTTCGGGCGGGGGGGGGGGGGGGGGGGGGGGGGGGGGGGGGGGGGGGGGGGGGGGGGGGGGGGGGGGGGGGGGGGGGGGG
>JAJMYO010000210.1:0-25750 GCA_023087385.1 Diplodia sapinea
CCCCCCCCCCCCCCCCCCCCCCCCCCCCCCCCCCCCCCCCCCCCCCCCCCCCCCCCCCCCCCCCCCCCCCCCCCTGCAGCACGTGCGGCGGTGGCACTAGGACCGCTTCCTCTGGGGACGAGTTGGACGGCCTGAGGGGATGGCATCGAGGGGCCGCTGGACGTCGGCTTCGTGCTTGTGCACGAGGACGTCGAGGGGGGCGGCGGCGCAGTGCGGACCTCGTTCGAGCATATATATTCGGATCGCCTCATGGCGGAGATGTATTTGTGGTTGCTCTACCGCGCCAGGGCCAAGGGATATCGTGTCGGCTTCGGCTGCGACGCCGTCGATCGCGGCGATGGCGTTTTGGATCTCCGGAACGATGGCAATCCGAACGTCCTGGAGCCGATCCTGCCCGGTTGGAAGTTTCCGGATGGTGCTGCTGCTTCGAAATACGCCCGGCCGAGCGGCGAGCCTGAGTATGATGAGTTTCGCAGCTGCCTGAGAGCAGGATACTTGTTTGGCGATGATGAGAGTGCGATGCTGGAGCATGGGCCGCTGGCATTCCGCAAGGTTTGATTCCTTATGGAGGCTCGAACAGTGGTGGACCTTGAAGTGAAAAGCGGCACTGAGAGTTACGTATGGATGGAGGGCAATCACAAGGGTAGTGTAAGGGGATGACACGGATTGAGATAGAAAGCCCCGCAGCGAAATTTGTTCTCCTTCGAGGTGTGCCTCTCTTGTTACGTGATGTGCTTTTAGCGGCGCTTGTGATTTCCAAGCGGTGCTCATTAGGGCATTAAAGACAACCAGAGCGGTTATGGTATGTAACTGAGTAACCAGATGGTTAAAAAAGGATTGTATGTAGAAAATTTTGGAAAGCAGACTTTCATTTCCATTACCATTCGTCTTCCTGATCCAGCCACAGATTTACATAATACTCTTGCTGGCCCATTATGACCCGAAAAGATGTGCCTGGAATTGAAAGTTAATCGTGTCCCACCTCATCGAGCTGCAAGTTTTCTGAAGCACATATTGTGGACAAACAAAGCACTAAATGGGGAAGCATGAGAGAATGTAACAATTACGAAAAAATGGCACGAGCATTGTTCAGCAAGCTTATTCAAGATAGGAGAAAACAAGGAAACGACATCAGCTAATCTGCACCCTACCATTATTCATCCGATGAGTCGTCACCCGAACATAAGCTGTCCGAGTAGTCTTCGGGAATGGCGTCCGCGACGGCGACAGTGCACCCCGGAATCGCCTCCTGCACGAGCTCCCCATCATCCCCCAAAACGGCGTACGCCTCGCGCCCGTCCCAGTAATCGAAGACGTGCCGCGGGGTCCATCCCATGCCCGCCACCTCTTCAAAGAACCACAGATTCACTTGGACGAATTTTTAGATATCCACATGCCCCCCATGAGCGACGAACCTACGCACGCAGCGGAGAGAGCGGAAGGTGCCAAGATAGCCGTAGATGCCATGGTGCACGACGAGCGAGATGTCGAGGTCCTTGATGCAGTCCTTTAGAGCATCGACGCGATGGTAAGCCGGCATGATTTCCCTGGAGAGCGGCTTGGCCTCCCGTTCGTGCGGGAGGATCAGCTGCAGTTCCCTGAGCGCGCCGCCGCCGCCGCCGCTGTTGTCCGCGGCGAGCCGTCGAAAGTGCATCAGGAAGGCACCGAGAAAGGACGGGTGCTCGAGGCCCGGGTCGCGGGTTGCGTCGCCGAAGTCGGTGACCATGCCGCGGCGGCGGAGCTTGACGATGGGGTTCCGTTTGTCGGAAGGGCACACGAGGGAATGTAGGTCCGTCGGCAGCATCTCCCCTTCTCACATGCCGGAGGGAGGGACTCGTAGCGAGATCTTGCGCAGGAAACGCGTGTTCGCGGTGCCGATGGTTGCCGCGAAGGACCGGAACACGAGGAACGCGTTAGTGTTGCTGAAGCGGAATTCGTTTTGGCCGTAGAAGACTTCGGCGGCCTCCTTATTGATCGTCTTGCTGAGGCGGAGTATACCGAGAGCGGACTTCAAGCGCGCAAATGCGGTCCATGCTTCCTGCTCATCCGATGGGCTGTCGAAATGGACGTAGAACTCTTTGAGCCAAATTTCAAAGGGCTTGTCGTATCGAAGGAGATATTGGTAGACCATGACACGGATCTCGGGAGGTAGACTCAGAAAGCCTAGGGTCTGATGGGGCTACGATGATGTCAGTAGTGTCGAGGAAGCGATGACGATGGACGTGCCCGCGCAAGTAGAAGTGGAATTGGGCTCGGTGACGTTGGCGAGAACGACCGCCATACTTTGGGGTTGCGCGCCGGCCATACCAGGTGAGTCTGGAAGGTGTGTTGTTAGAACTTCGCCTACGAGTCTGCTTGAGGCGGTGTCAGGCAAGTCTACCAGTGGCGTAGGCGACTGCAAGGGGGAGTATCGGCAGATGCTGCGTGGCGCAATGCTGAAACAGGAAGGTGCGACGGGGCTCTCATCCACTTTGCAAGTGCGCGGCTCTCTTGTGGACAAGATGGTCAACAAATATCTATATACAAAGGTAGGATCTCCATCATGCTGTAGGAAAGAACAAGGAATGTATAGAAGAAAGAGATTTATTTGAGTCGGGTAGATTTTGAAGGTAGGAACGAAGAGCGGTAGTGAGGGTTCGCCAAAACACCATAGATAATGTGACGACATTGACTGAAAGAAAGTAAGCCTTGGTAGGAATGTAACGGTAGCCAAATAACTGGAATCCATATTCATATACTTGTACGGACAGGCCACTGGCGATTTTTGTTTGGTTGATTATTTGCCGTAACCGACGTATGTCTACAAACATGGATACTTGTTTCCCAACGCCGGAGATACGTAGCATCACATGTCCATCACGGATATGATACGCTTGCTATCCTATCATACGTAAAAAGTATCAGCAAAGGGAAATCGATCGCGCGTCAGAGCAGAGCGGACAAAGGCACCAGATGAAGAAGGATAAGGAGTGTGACAATACCGCAAAGGCAGCTCATACAGCACCTTCAGTTGAGCCGATAACAAAAAAAGCAATCACAGAGCATCCACATCCCAATCGCATCTTAGTAGTGACTTACCCACTGCCGCATTCGCTCTGGTACTCTCACTCACGACATCCGCACCACCGCGGCTACAGCCAGAGCCAGCACCGACAAGCGCGCGAGAAGTCTCATTCTTCCCTCCCTTCCAACCGACCACCTCACGTTCTCGAACAACTCGATAACACACGATGACCACGAACGAGAGCAAGACAGGTCGTCGGCGCACACGAACCGCCGACGCGCGCGCACGGACCCGGTCTGCCGGCAATTCCCCGGGCACCGGCCCCATCAATCCTCTCGACCCGAATCGCAGCTCGCGTTCCGCCGCAAACCTCCGCGACAGCCCCAGCCACCCTCCGCCGCCGCCGCCCGCAGCTGCACCCTCCTCACCACCATGGCGAAGAAACGTACGTCTCATCTCCACATCCCACAATGGCCAGCCAGCCAGCCAGCCAGCCAGCCAGCCAGACGAACGGCCAGCGCCCTCCCTCCCCAATGCCTACCCGCGCGCAACCGCACACCGCACCACACCACAACTCGCCAATCCACATACATCCACCGCATACATGCATCCCCACGCACATACACACACCACACCCCTCCCACCACCTTTCCCGCAGCGAGGAAACCCCCGAAGAGAGAGAGAGAAGCCGCAAGACGCGCCGCCGCCAGCCAACACCAGCTGAACAAACAAACTTGAACGCAAACAGAGAAATCCCGCACCATCGCCGTCCGCCTCATCTCCATGGCCATGACGGGCTACTTCAAGACGTTTGTGCGCCCGCGCGCCCACCGCCCGCTCAGCATGCTCAAGTACGATCCAGTCGGTACGTGTTTTCTTTTTTTTTTTTTTTTTTTCGTCTCTTACTCCAAACAATCCCTTCCAATGACCCTCCTACCACCACCACGACTCAACGGGATGGACGAGAGGCCCCTTTTTGGGGATTTGGGAGACGGGATCGATGGTTGGGTGGATTGGGATTGGGATGTGGGGTCCAGGCAGCTTGGAACCGGCCACACTGCAGAAAAAAACCGGCGAGCTGGACGGAAGAGAGACGGAGGGGGAGAAAAAGTTGGATGAGAGAGAGAAGAAGAAGAAGAAGGGAAAGGGGTGGGAGAGAAGCGAAGACTGGACGGACGGACGAACGAACGAGTGGCCGAGCGAACGCGCGCGCGCGTGCCGAGGGCTATATCGCGCATGGATGGATGGACGGATGCTGACGAACAGTGTGGCGCTACAGTGCGGAAGAAGGTCCTTTTCCTCGAGCAGAAGCGCGGCAAATGAGCGACGTCGTCGTCGTCGTCGGAACAGTTTGCTGTATGAAGCGTCACCGTCGCCGCCGTCGTCACAGCCGAGCTTCTTTTCCAGCAAAAACCGAATCGGAACAATGGAATATTGATCCTGCAGGATTGACGATGATTCAAAGAGCAAACCCAACGCTGCTGGATATGGGAAAAGAAAGACCATCATCAACGACGAGCTGAAGAGATGGGCTCCGGAGTCTTCACCCTACGGTTGTAGACGTGAGCGAATGGAAGAAAAGAAAAGAAAGAATAAAAAAAAAACATGATATCACGGCGTTTGGTGGGACGACTTGAGAGCAATGAGCTATTTTGGGTACAGCGATAACCTATACTATATATGTCGCCGCGAAAGGATTCTGACTATCCGGAAAAACTACTCTGAGAACAAAGGACAAAGTCTGGCCATATTACCACTCCCACAGACTCCCTCACATTCTGTCTCGCACCGTCCGTCACATTTCCACATGAAGCCATGATGCAAAACATCTCAAACAGTCAGCAAAATGCGTGAAAAGCAATCCTAGAGATTCTCGGAAGTATGAGATGCTGAACGGAAGATATTGCTGATGCAAATCAAAGAGCCGTACTGGAGTAGACCGGACTGTTTCGGAAGAGAGTAAGCCGGGTCTGGTCAGGTCGCTCATTACAAGCTCTTGATCTCTTGGTCAAAGCGACCATTAATCTCGTCCGTCTTGCGTCTCCGCGCCTTCTTTGGCGTAGCATTGCGGGTGCCGCCCGAAGAAGAGCCTTCTGAAGTCCTCATGCGAGACATAGACGGAACCCGCGTGGGCCGCTGAGATTGAGGCTGCGACGGATTCTGTGGTGCCGATTGAGGTTGGGACCCGGCGTTCGCTGAAACTTGGCTGGGCTCTTCCGGGAACCGAACGTGTAGGTCCTGAGACTGGCTTTCTGCCACCTGCGAACGTGGGCCAGCTCGAGAGGTTGCTCGCGTCATGATTGGACTCGACCTGTATTTGTTAGAGGTGCCTTTGACCCGCTTGCTGGATGATTCATCGTAGTCCCCTGAGTTTGGGCGCTTGAGGGCACCGGACAAAGTGCTGTTGCTGTCCTGTTCGGCCTTCGTCGACTGGGTTGTTTGGTGGTGACTGTACGTCACATTGTTCTTCGGTTTGGGTGGTCCCATGAACAAAGGGCTGCTGCATTGGCTTGACTCCGCCCTCTCAGTTCCATGAAGAGGATGTAAAGGCGTTCGTGGCAGGCTCGCTTCTGCGACTCCGGAACCTGATTGGTACGATTCCTGGCGTAGCTGATAGGATGTTTCAAGTCGCCTACTCGTGTTTGCCCGAGACACCGGGCGTTCTTCCTCGAAGAATGGATTCTCCATCGAGGCGTATGTCCGTCTTACTGTACCATCTGTGCCACGGCCTTCTGGTGTAGGAGTTGCTTCCACACGATCTTCCTGTTGAAGGTGAAGCCCGGCCAACCCCTCCGGTATCTCCAAGTCGGAAGATTGAGCGCTACTCAAGCCACTGGTGAGATCGTTCTCTTGGCTATCTTCCTGCTCTCTGGCAAACTCTGAAAACAATTTTGGCTTGCGCAGAGAATCTTGAAGAGTCTCAGGGATCTCCACCTCCATCTCGCCCTGAGACTGAAGAAGGTCCACTCCCTGCTCCGTCAATTTCTCGTGTCTTCCGAGCTCTTGGGAGACCCAAAAGTCCTCGCCGAAGGTACTTCCATCCGAAGAGCGATGACTGACCTGCGTCCGAGAGCCTTGCATTCCTGGCTGGGTACGGCCTTGAGAATCCTCGGTTGGCTTGTGGAGTGGTTGACTTTCTTCTAGCTGTGTTCTGGCGACACTATGAGAGACAGACTTGTTGGATCGATCTAGCTTCCTTCGCGGCTTTCTGATGGATCCAGAGTTTGCTGCTGGTACCATAGTCTCTGGAACGGGAGACCTCAAAGCATTTGGAAAGACGGAAGCTGCTTTCCCAGGCTCATTGTTTTCCGACGTGGGTACTTGGCTTCTGAGCTGTTCCTCATACTCTTCACATTGAAGCTGATGACTGGCCTCGTTCTGCTGTAGCTGGGAATTTGATTCTTGCAACTGGCTCCGAATGCCATCAACTTCAGCGGCCCACTGCTCCTCTCGCTGAAGCAGCATCTCCTCTGCGTCACTCTTTTGCCTCGCAGCTTCTTGCTCTGACTCTTTCAGAAGGGTTTGAGTTTCTTCAAGTTGCCGACGAATCATTGTGAGCTCATTGTTGGTGGCTTCAAGTTGTTCCTTTACTGTGTCGTTGTCCTGCTGAAGTTGCTGACACTTGAGATCAACCTCCTGCTTTTGGGTCTGGGCACCGCTTAGCTGCTGTTGAAGCTCCTTCAGCTTCTCATCGTTTTCTGCCTCCCTCAGGTTTCGATTCTTCGCGTTCTCTGATTTCGCAACATACAATTGACGTTGAAGGTCATCAATGGTAGCATTCTCTGCAGGATTTGAACCTTTCAGACTCTGAAGTTCCGAGTTCTTCCGACAAATCTGCTCTTTGAGTGATGCGATCTGTGCGGATTGAAATTTCAGAGTCTCGCCGGATTGACGCGTTTTCTCCTGTTCCGCGCGCAGTTCATTTGCATGTTTCGCCCTTGCACCTTCTACCACATCCCGGGAATGCTTTGCATAGTAGAGACGGGCTTTCTCCTGTGCGGTCTCGATCAGTTGAGACACCTGAGTATACGTCAGCCAAGTCGATCAAGGGAATCTGCAAGACTCAGCTCACATCTGTGCGGCCTCCGTTACTGGCTGTCTGGGGCTTGGAGGTGGAATCCTTCGCATTCCTCAATTGTTTCTGGAAAACGTCAACTTCTGAACGCCTGCCTTTTGCAAAGGGACCATGCTTAGAAGAAAGATATGACGGACCTTCAGCTCCATTACTTCTTGGCGAAGCCCCAGCTCGACCTGTGAAAGAGCACGGCGCTTCTGCTCTTCCTCGTGAATCCTGGCGAGAGCGTTTCGCAGCTCCTGGTCTACCGCCGCCTTGCTGATCTCAAGCTGTTGTAACCGAGTAGAGTCAACTGTGAGGCTGGATTTGAGGCAGGAGAGCTCAGTCTGGACTGCGACAAGACTCCTTTGTGAGGCCTCCTGAGTGCCTGCCGCGGCATCCAACTTCCTTTGCAGCTCGGATTCGCTATGTCGGAGAGCGTTGCAACGCTCCTCAAGAGCCGCCTTGATATTCTGGGCCTCAGCCAAATTTTCTTGCGAAGATGCGAATGATCTGAACTCCTCCTGTAAGCGGCTCATAAGGCGTTGTTCGAAAGAGCTATCATCTTGGCTGGAGGATTTCGTGGACTGCTTGAGGTCATCGAACTTGGTTTGAACTCTGGAATTATGTCAACTACAAATGGTAACTACAGGGAGTCATGAACTTACGAGTCGTTCAAAGATTGAACAGTCACTTGCAAGTTGCTGAAGTCCACATGCTCATTAGAGAGCAGGGAGGGAATGTTCCCAATTCTTTGCGCAATATCCTCGACAGAATCTTTGGTAGCTTGCTGTTCGAGAAGCTCCTTGACTGAATGGGTTAAATCCGCAAGAGGTTTCTCCAGAGATGGGCCTAATTTGCTGATCTCTCCATCGATGTCGTTATACTTGGCTAACGTTTCCTCATTGTCCCTCAAGAGCTGGGCCACACGGTCTTTCTGCTCTTCAAGATCATGGCCTTTCTGGCTGACCTCTGTATTGAGTCTCTCAATCAACTGGTTGGCATCCTCGAGATCTTTCTGCATCTCAGTGAGCTTGATCTTTGTCGCTGAAAGTTCCTGCGAGGCTTTCTGTTGTGCGTCATCATGCGAAATGACCAAAGACTTTTTGTCAACTTCCAGCATCTCGATCTTTTTCTCCGTCTTCGAACAGACTATTGCCGCAATTTTCTTATCCCTTTGAAGCTCCTTGACTTCGTGCGACGTGTCGGATAGACATGCTTCCAACTGCTGGATTCTTACATTCAACTCCTCATTGGCACCCTGGAGTTGCTGCAGCTTCGTTGATGCGTTTAGCTTGGCCTTCTTCGCGGCCTTCAGCGCCGCATCGTGCTCTTGTTCGGCGGAGCGTAGCCTGGCAACCTCCGCCTCGCAGCTTTCGCGCCTCGCCACTTCTTTTGCTGTCAAATCTCGCTGCTCCTTCTCAAACAACTTCTGCCAGATGTTCAGGACATGGCTCGAGTGGATATCAAGTCCCGCCCCTGAAGGTTTCATCGGCTCGCTTGGATGACCAGTACCTTTTGTTGCCTTGGTGATGCCACGTGCCTGCTTTGTGCCGGCTCCAGCCTTGGTGATTCGGGCAGGGCCTGCCTGAGTATTGAGGCTGTGCAGCTGGCCCTCTTTGATGGAGTCGGGCTTCGGGTCACTGGGGCCCTTGCGAGGTGGCACATCCCCCAAGGACTGTTTCTTGATGCTGGGTGATCCTTGATGCTGGTCTTGGATGTAACAACTTCGCTCAGGGACAACGTAGTTCTGACCCTGGACGCATGCATTCATCGTGTGTTCGTCCTGCTCGGGACGTTGCTGGTAAGTATTGCCTTCCGCCATCCCACGGCCACCTTGCTGAGCAAGAGCCTTCACTCTAGGATGCGGTGGCCGAGAGCGCACCTCAGAGATAGCTGTTCCACTGATAGCTGATGGAACACTGGTACTTTCACTCGCTTCCCACATTTCAGAACCCAAGGGGTCTGCCGAGTGCTGTTGTTCGCGAGGTATCCTCTTTGTGTTCTTGCCAGCAGCATTCGAAAGTGGAGCAACGGCATGCTGGGTGTGTGAACCAGACAAGAATTTGTTCGGTTCAAACTTCTCCTGTCTGCCAGCAGTGGCAGTAAGTGGTCTGACATGTTTCGTATGTTGCCCTTGAATCTGCTCTCTAACGACAAGCGCCGGGAATGGGATCTGCTCTGATTGGATGTGGAAGGCCTGTTGACATGAGGTGGAGTTGTCTCTTGCGTTGGTATGGTCGGCGCGGGCAGCATCAAGTGATGGGTCGGCGGTGTGGTCTGTTTGCGAGGGTAACGAATTCCTATCACGGATTTTAGTCGGCCATGTATTCAAGGCAAATTTATCTTTGGTGTAGAGAGCAAAACTGTGCCGCGGTGGATGGAGTGGAACGTACAAATGAGCTCTGTGAGTCTCTGAAGGGGCTTCGAGAGGGTTCTCGGACGTTGCATCCTTTGAGTGTTCCATGCCAACCTCTTCATAGCCTGGACGATCTCGTGCAGTTACGTTGGTATTTGCATCATCGACAAGCGGTACTAATGTTTCCCGTACGTCAGCCTGAGCGAACAAAATACAAAGTACGAGCTTCGATTGAGGCAAATACATGAGATAGCTTACCATAATTTCCTTGTTCTGTTGCAGCGTGACGCTCATGAGCGTCGTTAACTTGAGTCTTTGGACCTATCCTCCTCGACATATCCATCTGGGCTTTCTGAGCCTTGCCCCATTGGAAACCCTGGGAAGCCGGCTTGCCCGACGAGCGAGGCCTTTCGATATGCTTGCGTGGGGCGCCATCGTCTTTCAGAGGTACGGTACAAGTCCTATGTACATCGTGGAGGATGGAAGGTTGGGAGGGTGGCTGGCTGTGCGTGTCCTGCGAGGCCCTTTGGGTGAGATGGTCATGTTGTTCGCCGGAGACTTCGGCCACGAATGAGAAGTCGCGGCCGAGAACGTCAGGATCAAAGTCATGCTGAGCCGGACCTTTCAATCCTTCGGCGTGGTGAACCCCACCAGCTTCAGGTGAAGGCATGGTGGGCGAGCCCAGAGACTGGATTGACTCAAATTTTCCGAGATCCCACGGTGGCCGTGCAAACACGGCTCTGGAAGGTGTGTAAGAGGACTGCGTGATATCAAGGAACGCGTGGGCGCTGTGGGTGAGATGAGCGAGGGCAAGAAGATGAATGGGAAGAGGTGGCAAAGCTCATTCATGGCCGGAAGACTCCCGTCGGGACCTGGACGCGGGAGGAAGTCGCGGGCGGGCGTTGCTGCCGCTGCGCGCCAACACATCACCTCAACCAACCCAGATTCCGACTGGAGGCATCATTGTACGATGGACGAAGCAACGCGAAAAGTATCACCAATGACAGAGGATTCCATAGTGCATTCAACATGGCCAAATCTCCTACGCAGTAGCATTACCTGTAGAAATACCCAACTGCGCCGATTCAAGGGCACAGGCAACTCCTTGTGAGTGGGCATGCTTGAATAGAGGCTGAGGTGCAGGAGTGGCGTATGGGAGCATGCCTTTTCTGTGAGAAGTGAAGCTGGCTTACTCATCTTACTACTTAACGAATGCAGGCTACGTTATTGCCGTAGCCTCTCTCGATGAGGTGCTGAAGAAGCGTTTCTCGATGGACTGCGAAATTTATGCTCTTGGCTGTAGAACTGATTTGCCTCGATACTTCTACGGTCAGGAATCAGGATGAGAGTGAGGCACACATGTCACTACCCTGCCACTTACGAGATTACACTTGATCTGTGCAGTTGGTCTTACACATCGAGCATGTAGCCATCTGTCTTTGATTGATGATTGCTTTCTCGGTCACCACGCTGAACGTTCACCGGAGTTCAGTACTATCAGGGAATCCAATGTACAGCGCGAGCCAGTCCATTCACGCCAGGATTCTGCCGAACCAAGCGCCAATAGCTCCTACCTCTTCATGCCAATCCCGTGCGCGGAACGGACCGCTCCATAATCCGGCGCCCGGTCTTAGCCTAAGACCTACCCTTCTTTCCGCCTCGCCTTCTATTACCGCGTTCTTGTCCACACTCCTCTTGACCAGTTTCACGAGTTCTTCTCCCTGATCGAATAGCATAGACTCTTCCCCAACGCTGACGGTGAGCACCGGGAGTCTCAGCCCCATCCCTGTTGGTGGATAGCGGCGATACGATCGGTGTTTTTCCTCCAGCACAGGCTCGATGCTATCCATGAGGTTGTATTCGTTGGGAGCTGCGGATGCCCAGTCATCTTCGGTCCTATTGGGCACCGTGTAGCTGATTCCTGGAGTTCGGAAAAAATGAATGGGAGATGCAAAGGGGTCAAAATAGGCGTCAGCGTTAGGGAAGAGCACGTTGCGCGCGTGCACCACTGCCGATTGAGGGAGAGCGGGGTTCTGAGCATAAGTGTCCCAAGACGGAGGCCGAGCGACAGGGGTCTTCGTGAGCTTATTCTGAGGGAGTGCGCGTCCCTCGCCTTCGTCACCGAATGAGACATTTTCTGACTCGGCGGCTTGCACCTGGCGCAAATCCGAGGGGAAGATCCAGTCGGCAACAGGGTTGTTCACAGCAGCGGCCACGATGCGATGGGAAGCCAGCTGGCACTCGGTCATGGCGAGCATGGTGGCCAGACTGCCGCCGATGAGCTCGCCGCACACGCCGATGCGGGCGAGGTGCGGGCTGTTGGCGCTGCAGTGCTGGGGCTGCGAGGCCAGGTGCTCCAGCACCCAGTCGTAAGCGGTGAGCACATCGTGGACGGGGGTGGGGTACTGATGTTCAGGGCTCAGGCGATAGTTGACGGCGACCACGGTAGCGTTGGAAGCTTGCTGGAGCCGGTGGAGCAGGCCGTCTTGGTCGAGTGGCGCGTCGGGCGCGAGCGGGCCTGGGGGCAGGAACAGCAGAATGGGCGACGGCTGTTGGGGTTGCAGGATGCTGGCCGTTGCATAGCCGTGTCAGCAAAGGACGGCTGTGCTCGCAGGCGGCGGTTACCTCAGGCGCACGTCTCCGTTGGATCTGCAAGCGACCTGCACGTCGTGCCTGGCTGTGGAGTAGCGATGACGCCCGCCGCCGAGCACCGTACTCGTTCCGCTGAGGCTGCACGGCGCACGGCGCGGGCGGCGAGAGGCCGAGACGCAGCGGCGGCGCGCGACGAGGGAGCGGAGCATGAAGCGATAGGTATTGTTTGGTCCAGGCACCTAAAGGGGCTGCCGCCCGTCAATCAAGGCAAATTGCCGCGCCAGGTCCAGGCTGCAGCCTGTGCGCGCCACCCACTGGCGCCCCCCAATCGACCTGCAGCAGTGCGAAGGGAACACCCCGTTCGGCTGCCCACCAACAGCGGCCAGCCCGCCTGTTCCACTCCTGTCCGCCTCTCGTCGCCCGCTGCTGCGCCTTCACAACCGCCCGGCTGTGTCCTGTCGCTCCTCGGCCTGCCATCCGCGCCGCGCGCATGCTCCAATCCGCCGCTTAAAATTAATTCGAGGCCCGTGTCAGCCAGGTCCACTCCGCCTTTTCACTGCCCCAGCCCTGCGCGAGTCCGCGAGCACCAATCCGGCGCGACTGTCACTCCTTTGACCGCCCCCTCCTCGCCCGCCGCGCTGCTTTCTTTTCTGCTCGCTGCTCCCTAATTGCTCCAGGGTCGGATCGCCGTTGTCTTGTCTGCGAGTTGCGACGCTTCAAGACCGAGCACAGCCTCACTGCCACGCTGCCCTACCTAATCGATACTCTTTCCCCGCGTCACAAGCGCACTGCGCCGCATACGCACCTCGGTCACTGAGAGCCAGCTTTATACTGCACGCGCCTGAACGCCCCGGCGCTCGCCTCCATACCACACGCCAGGAACTCACCATACCGCGAGCATGGCCGAGGGTAGTCGGCTACGGGGCTTCTGCACCCTTCTGCGGAACCTTCTCCTCGCCGCCCTGTTGTACACCTGTATCCTCAGTATAATCAACCTCGCCAAGAACCCCTCCTCGCGACCGACGGGCAAGCTCGGCATCCCCGCCTTCCTCGGAAAGTCGGGGCCTGTCGACTTCATCAAGCCGACCAAGTCCGGCGTCCAGGTCAAGTTTGCCGGCTCGCCCTCCAGCATCACCATCAACCCGCACGCCAACGTTTTCAACCGCCCTGACAGCGCCGTCGCCCCCAAGGATGACTTCCTCGGACCGAGACCCCACGTCGACACCGAGGCCGACCTGAAGCTGCTGGTGGAAGAGTGCAGGGGATCATACACGGGAATTGAGAAGATGCGGAACGTTTTCGACTGCCTGCAGTTCTTTGCCAACGAGGAGCACCGCTACTACCAGCTTCCGCCAGACGGCCAGCGCGCGAGCCAGCAGAACCCGCAGGAGGCCGAGTACAACGACGCTGACGGTTACGGGAATACCATGAGCAGCTACACGCCCATTTCTAACTCTACGAAGCCCTCCAAGAGCTCCATTGGAACATGTCCTGGCCCGATTGTGCCCTACCACACTTACTGGACTGGTCCCGCCACCTGGAGAGTCGAAGTTTTCGTCAAGAGCTACCTGTACACCCAGAACCTGGCCTGCTCGCGCCTCTACATCTGGCTGGACGCTGACAGGAACCCGAACGCCGTCGATGATATGCTCAAGCGCGACCCCCTTTTCGCTCGTTTCCTTCCCCTTGTGGAGCGTGGCGATATCAAGGTCGTGGGCTGGAAATTTCCTTCCCGCATCCCGCTCCCGAGCAATGTCGACCACACGGACGGCATCGGTTACTCGCGCGGCAAGCCCAATGCAAAGGGCGAAGTCACCATCGCAGAGGGTGTGATTGAGGACAAGACTGGGCAGCAATGGCTGGCTTTGACTGCGAAGCAGATGACTTTCCTGCCTGTTGCCGTTTCGGACGCCGTCCGTTTTGTCATCCTGCACATCTATGGTGGCGCATATTTCGACATGGACGTGCTCATGCTCAGAGACATGCGCCCCTTGTTTCTGCCGCAAAACCATTCTTTCGCCGAGCGTTGGGCAGCCCACCCGCATCCCGGAGACTACAACACGGCCATCATGTCCCTCACCGCCAACTCGTCGCTTTCGTCTTATCTGCTTCGCGGTGGTGTTCGTATGGGAGTCAACTTCCACCCCCGTGTCATTGGACGCATGGCGTGGAAGGATGGCCGCGACCAGGAATTCCTCATGCTCGAAACCGCCGCTTTCGACCCTATCTGGACCGAGTTCAACTGGGACCGCGAGGGAAGGTGCACTGTGCCGTGCTTCACGGACTACAGCCAGGCCTTCAAGGGCAAAGCTGGCGTCATCAAAGATGAATGGCAAAGTTATGATGGATCGCAGCTTGGCCTTGTCGATCTGTCTCAGCAGAAGCCCAGGACCAGGGTTGAAACTCAGAGTGTCGTCGAGGGCCGCACCTCGAGCGAAGAGGGTAGCAGACACGAGGCCGAGGTTCCGACCTCATCTGCCGCTCAGCAAAAGCCAGGCTTCACTCCCTCGGATTCTTTCACCACCACCAGCGCTGAGGAGAAGCAACTGAGGGAGAAGGGTGTGGTTGCTGAATACGTATTCGAGGAGGACAAGTTCCCGCCGAACAACCGCACCCTGGAGAACTTTTTCAAGGGCGCTTGGACGTACCACATCCACAATCAGGTTAGTCTTACCACAGAGATGGGACTAGCACAGAGAACTGACATTACGATACAGTGGCTCAAGCACCCCGAACCGTCTTCCTGGATCAACATCATGGAGATCGCGCACGACGGCTTCTTCGCCGGTATGCGCACGAACCCCTACGGCGAATCCTGGGACGGCCCGGATCTCATGCCTTACAACTACTGGCCAGAATTTGTGTGATCGACAGGAGCTGCATATTATTTACTGTCCAACCTCCCAAGAAAACATACAGACGACCACACACGACATGTACAAAGACACCATGAACAAACACCTCCTATGAGCAACTTTTGGAACGTTCTTATTCTTCAGTGGCATAGTCCGTAATGCGGCCAGCATTTTCCTTCAAAATCCAGCGGATAAGCTACCAGTCGGCGCGATAGAGGAGTTTTATTTGGTTCAAACGTTCTGCACACATGGCCGCTATTCCTTTTCCACCTTTCACGGCCTCCCCGCCGCTGGAAGGTCCACCGATTTCTCGCAATTTATCCCATTACCACGGTCCGTTTCAACAGCAACGCGAGCTAGAGCAAAAGGTCACGTGGGCGGTGGAAAGAAATCATTGGTGTCACTTTGTCACTTTCTTCTTGTTCTTGGCCTTTTTTTTGGCGGCGTTCATGTCATCCCCAACCGGGATCTGATATCGGGAGGGTGTTCTGAAAATCCAATTCCTTTTTCCAACTTCATTTGGCGCGCGTCTTTGTCTTTCTCAATATCGGCGAAAGTTGGCTTGTGCGTTGCAAATTTTTTTGCCATGTTCGTGTCTCTTCTGCTTATCTTCTTCCGCAGCGAGTTGCCGTTCTGCGTGCGTCTGCTACTCGTTCAGCAACCCCCTTTTTTATTCCATCACTCCGGCCTTGCGCTTCTCTTCTCTTCTCTTCTCTGCCGGAGTCGCTGCCCTTATTGAACTAGAGATGCTTCTTCCCCGAGGCGAAGAGCGTTCCGTTTTTTCCTTCTTCTTTTCTCCCGCCCTCTCGACGAACAATCGAACAACGCGTAGAGAATCGCAGCATTCTTCCTCGGCACACGCGTTTCTAGACGGCGCTGTAAAAGACTTTTATATCCACCTTTTCTTCCCCTTCCTCCTCTTCTTCTTCGACTTCTCTCGCTTTCCCCGCGCCCCACTTTAAAGCAATTCTTGTACAGCCGCAGGTCTATTCATTCATCGCTTCTGGCACTCGCGCTGGTTCACTACATTTCATAGTCCATTTTCGACCCTCGTTTTTATTTATAGCAACAGAGAGGGGGAGAGAGAGAGAGAGAGAGCAAATGGAAACGGCAGATATACGTGGTTCTGAAATTTCCTGGCGGTTGGTTTAAATTTCTCTCTCTCGTTCGATCGTTGGAAAGGAGGGGAAAGAATACATAGATGAAACGATAAGAGCAAACGATTGCACACACACACCCTTACCACAACGCACGTGGGCGCTTTCTGCAAAACCACTTGTTTATGTGATATCGCGTGAGAGACGGGAGTTGTTGTTTTGATGACTCAGCGAGGAGCATGGCTACCTACATACACAACAAGAGGAGAAAGAAAAAAGGCTAACGGCAAGCTACTCGGCATTCCCCCCAATCAGGACATGCGATGGTGCTGAGAGACGCACAAGAGAGGAGGTAGGTCGGTCTATTGATTCAAGGCGACGAAGCGGGGGGCGCGGCGAAGGGGGAGGGCGAGGGCTAGCACCCCCCCCCGGCGCCAAGTCGAAAAATGCCATTTTGTTCCCCTCTCGAGAGACCAGCGCCGGATGCGACTACATTACATGATTGGATCTGTTGTTTCGACCCAAACGACTGTCACCACCAGAGAAGAAGAAGACCTCGAGAAACATTGCCCAACGCATGAGAGGGAGGGAGATCGTTCCCAATCTTCCTTCGGAAGGTGAACAATCAAGACCAACCTTGTACCAAAAAAAAGTACATGCAATTACTTTCCCATTGTCTGTAGTAATGGAGGATACGGCGGGAAATAGTGATGTTGGTAATGGGGTTGTTGGGGTAGTAGTGATTTTCATACAAGCAAATGCGGGAGGCGAATTTCTCGTGAAATGCTGGAGGTGAAAAGGGAGTAAATTGGAGAAAAGAAATCCCCGCCATAATTGCCATTCAATCCGACTATGCTTCCTATCTGCTGGATCGTATTGATGGTTCGACATCTTTCTTCATTCTTCTTGCCCGATCAAGTTCTCTCCATTACAACTCGATCAACGCCTCCTCCTTCGGGACCTGAGGTTGGTGTTGTGGCGCACTCGGGAAAGAGTCCGCAGCATAGCCACCCGCGGTCTGCTGTGGCGCATATGCATACTGCTGCGGCGGCGGCTGTTGCCAATACGGTACTTGCTGGGGAGGAGCAGCCTGTTGTTGCGGGGGAGCTTGCTGTGGTTGCTGCCAGTATGGCTGCTGCGGGGGCTGCTGTTGCGCCTGCGGAAGTGGTGCCTGAGGTTCCTGTGGCGGTTGCTGGTGCTGTTGAGGGGGTTGCTGGTGGTAGAGTTGAGGTGAGGAGGGTTGCGGAGGTTGCTGCTGTTGCTGCGGGGGAGCAGTCGGAGGTGCACTTGGCTGCTGCTCGTTGTTGTAATAGTACGCAGCACTGGAGTCATCGGGAATCGATGGTTGCGATGGGGCATACTGGCCAGTCGGCGGAGCAGACGGCTGTTGTAGATTAGACGATCGGCGTTGGAGCTGTGGAGAAGCTGAGCCCTCGGAAGGCGGAGCTTGCGGATACGAAACACTCGCTTGGCTCTGTTGTTGAGGAGGTTGTTGTGCGCCGTAATACTGCTGCTGTTGATATTGCGGATCTTGATGTTGAGGGAATCCTTGAGGTGGCATTGAAGTCCGGTTCGGTACATATGGTTGCTGCTGCGGTTGCGCGTACTGGTTGTATGTAGGTTGCGGAGGAGCGTAAGGGTCATTATTCCCACTGTAGAAGCTTTCTGCACCCGAAGCACCATCCGGAGCGCCGGACGAAATGCTGGGGTAAAGATTCGAAGCCGGACGTGGCATGCTTGGCTGGAAGCCGTAACCAGCGTGGCTGTAGGTATTCGACAGACGCTCTTCAAGCATACGGTCATAGTAACGAACGACCGTTGATAGCTTCGCGTGGAGATCCAGAAGCGTGTCATGCTTGCTCATGGTCTCGCCATATGTCCTGGCAAGCTTTGGGCGTAGCTTCCCAATGCTCTCGTACAACTCTTGGATTTGCGGTTCCCGGAGAATGGTTCCAGGCGGCTGGTGCTGAAGCCGTTCCACTAGGGTAGCGAAAAGACTGATATTTTCAGCCTCAGAAGGACTGAGCTCGTAGTCATTGCGTGGTGGCATCGCGACCGCGCTGCCGTCCGAAGACGATGTTTGTTGCTTGAGCTGGGCGGCGTGCTTCTTCTTTTGCTCCTCCATGTCAGCGATAGACGCGGCAATGGCAGCCTTAAGGTCCGCATCCTCTTCCTCCTCATTCTGAGCAGCATCCTGCGGCTTTGACTGGACCTGCGGCTGAGGAACATAGCCTGATGCGGTATTTGCCTTGACCTCCTCTAGGCTCATTTCCAGTGCCCTCTTGAGATCTGCGTCGAAACTGTCCTCCACCCTTGCGCTTCTCGGCTCCAGCGAACCTTGGTATAGCGTCCTGGCTGGCTTCGCAGCGTCGAACCCTTTGGGCACGGGGGTTGCCCGGTTCTTGTCGGTAAGTTTGATGTAGCATCCGTCGTCCACGCGCACTGGCTGCATTATGCCAAGGTGGGGAAGAGCGAGGTTCTTGCTGGAGCACGAGCCACAGAAGACGCCTCCGCAGTTGCGGCAATGGTGCTTTCGGTTGGTAAAGGTGAAGGCGGTTCGGCATCGCAGGCAGACGTCGGAATCAGTCCACTCGGGCGGCTAACAAAAGCGCTATTAGAGAAGGCTTCGCGTGTATGAAGAACAAAGGTCTTACCGCGCTGCTATCAAACATGCTGCTGAGCACCTCCTGGCGCGGCGGAAAATGGAAGCCTTCACGCTGTAGCGACCTGTAGATCTCAGGAATGTAGACCAGCTGGGGGCGACCTTCGGCGGCGATAGCCCAGGTTTGTATCAGCTCCAATATCTTTTCCTTGACGTCCTGGTTGACTTCTGCGGGGCCGTATGCCTTGAGCAGCGAAACGAGGTTGTCCATAAACTCGCGCGACGCGATTTCAACGATGAAGTGGTCACCGCCGTTCTTGACGCACGTGTCGGTAAGCTGCAGGACAAGCAGTCAGCAATCAGATGGCCGCAGCGGGGCGCTCAGGCAGAAGAAAGCCGTACGTTGAGAGCGGCCAGCTGCACGTTCGGATTCTTGTTGCCTATCCGCTTCTTGATGGACCGCATGGCCTCCTTCGGCTGCACCGTCTTGGACCGAATTATGTCGGAGATCTCAAGGTTGAGGGCGATGTCTTCTCTGCGGCCCAGTCAGTAGGTGGTGTCGGGCAACGGCGACGGAGTCGTACAAGCTCGAAGAGGTCGCACGCTCGACCTGCTCGTCGAGAGCGGAGTTGGAGGACGCGAACCAGCCCGCCATGACGCCGGTGAGAGCTGCGGGGCGGCGGCAGAGCAAAAGAATGCGTTGAGGGTCGTGGAGAGCGTGGGCAGCGGGCAGGCAAGGGGTGCACGGCGTTGGGAGCTCGGAGGCGCGGTGTTGACGGGCATGTGGTTGTCGAGCGGCAACGTAGGTACTCAACTCGCGGTAGTAGCCAGGCGCGGCGGCCGCCCGAACTTGCGGCGTCATGGCGGCCACGGACCAGCCCCGGCTGCAGCTGAAGCCCGACCGCCTGCTCCCCGCGCACTCACGCCCATCCAGCACCCAGCGTCGCTGACACCCAAGGCTCCAGTAATTCGAGCCTTGCGCCGCCCAGACAGCCGCGGGCCGTCGCCTTTAAGCGGGAGGCTGCACGCGCGTCAAAGCGCTGGTGCCGCCGCGTGCACATGGACTCGGGCCTGCGCCTCGTCACCGCTGTGGCGCCGGCATCGTCATCTGGAAGCTCAACCACCGCCCGAAGCCCGTCTCCGCGCCTGGCATTCACAAGGCCCCGCGGCATCTGAACTGTCGCTGCCCCTCCGCCGCACCCCCTTTCGCACCCATCCGCTCTGCCGCCCGTTCACGCGCTCTTGCCCGCTGCCGTGCTCTCGCCTGATCTTGCACTTCGCCCAGAGCTCACCGCGGAATCGTCGTGGCCTGTATTCGTATCCTCGGCGCTTGGAACCGCGCAGATCGCCACAACGGACACCACACAGCCCTCCGTTCCAGCCGGACCTTTCCTCCCGCCATCCTGACCATGTCAAGGTGTGCTGTGTTATAAGCAGTCGAGTTTCGCCCCCCGCCTGCCCATGCGCCGCCTCTCAACCCCACCATGAACGGTTACAGGCCAACCTCCGGCGGCCTGGCTTCCCACGGCCGGCCGGACAATGGCTATCACAATGGCGCTACCAGTCCTACACCGCGGGCCATGCCGCATATCAATGACCTCAAGGCCCGCGCCGAGGACACGCTCCGGAACGCCCCTCTGGCAGTAAGTCCGCAGCCGCACGTTCGGGGGCAAGACTGACGGTTGGCGCAGATCGATCGCATGCTCGAAATGGCCGAGCTGTCTAGCAAGCAAATAGACTCTTTTCTTGACTTCCGCCGGCCGGATCTGGCTTACCTCGAATACATCGTCGCCTCCGAGCTCGTCTTCAACCGCATTCCCAATAATCGCGATGCCCCGCTGGTGAAGGAGGATAGAGGCACAAGATACCAGAGGCACAAAGTCCTTGTCAAGGTACGTTTTTGGCTACAGTCCCGTGTGGTGACATCTTGGGCCTGACCAGGAGCAGCATTTATCCGACAGAGCAGACCGCTTGTCGAACATCAAGGAAATCATAATAAACGACAACAAACGGAGCGGAGTTCACCCTACCAGCCATGTCAATGGCTCCGCCGAGGCGCATGCGCGTCATGCCAGCGTCCCTTCCGTGTCCAGCACCCCCGAACCGAACCCAATCCCGAACCCACGATTCTCCATGCGCGACGAACTTTTTCTTGATACCGGCACGAGCACGTCTGGCCATTCTCCTCGGGGGTCAATCGACACCGGCTCAGAAGGTCTCTCAGGCCGGTCCACGCCCCTCAGTTCTGTTGAGTCCCCCCGGCCTCGTCCGCCAGCGAATCCGAAGCCACAGAACATGCATGCGCGCGCACTCCAACCAAATGGGTCTCCGTCCGGCTTGAACAGTCAAGGCGATGCCTTGAGTGAGCGCTTTGCTCGTTTGCGGGCGTCGGGAAGTGGACCGGGTTCTCGGCCTGGTTCGATACAAATGCCTTCGCCGTTAGATTTCAACGGTATGATTCCTGGAACAACTCCAAAGCCGCTGGGCCCCCGGGCTATGCCAAATGTCCCCTCAATGCCCGAACGACCACCAAAACTACCACTTGATACCCGGTTCGCTGCTTCCATGCCAAAAGAGCCATGCGCCGCGTACAGTCCAGCGCGCAATATGCAGACTCCAGCGAATGTCGATCCGCCACGAACAACTGCTAGGAGCTTGGTCCGCACGAATTCCATTCCCACGTCAAGTTTTTCTGCTCAGGCGCCGAATGGGGATTCCGAATCCTACTTTCCAAGGCCTCCGAGTCAGCAGGGCGTGATACGAAGAAAATCGCTGCACGCGCCACGGGAGTGGCAGATTAGTGCTGAAAAGCTCTTTGATTACTTGAAACCCTACAACGTCTTGGTCATTGATGTCCGGAATAGAGAAGACTACGACGACGGCCATATTTACGTTAATTCAATAGTGTGTGTCGAGCCCGCCGCGCTGCGACCTAACATGTCCGCCGACCAACTTTATGAGGCCCTCGTTCTCGCGCCGGATATCGAGCAGGAGATGTTTGATCGCCGGAACGAGTTCGATTTGGTCGTCTATTATGATCAATCAACACCAGCTGCGGATTTCCTCACAAAATCCTCCCGAACGCCGCAGGAATCCGTGCTGAAGTACCTTTACGATGCGCTTTACGAGTTCAATGCAGACAAGCCCCTGCAAAGACCACCGATCTTCCTGATGGGCGGTCTCGATGCATGGGCAGAGCTACTCGGCCACGGTGCATTGAAGACTTCGAATACCGCGGCAATCGTCACCGATCAACAAAACGGAAAGGTTGGGCGGCCGATACGCAGGGTGCCAGTCGCCAGCAATGGATCCCGCATGTACCTGCAGAAGAAGAGGATGCGCGACTACAACCCCTTGGACCCAGAAGAAGAGCAGAAGTGGCTGGAGAAAGCCAGGGGTGAACGGCCACCAACCGTGCCGCCACTAGAAGCTGGTGAGGATGGTGCTGCGGATGAGGAAATACCTTACTATCACAACACGGAGGAGTTCATGCGGCGATTCCCAGACGCATCCGCGATTGGTCCTCAGTCAATGACGGCGGCTGGCCAGAGACCACCATCACGCACATCGCAATCACGACCACCGTCACGGCCACCTTCACGAGCAGCTCCGGCCGTGCCTAGCTATCCCGGAGCATCCATGCCATCGATTCCTTCAAGGCCACCGCCCGCAGCACCTCGGGTCAACTACAGCGGTGCGCATGACAGAGCTCATCCCCAGAACCATGTTGCTACGGCACGATCATCACAGCTCCCGGCATACTTCCCGCCTAGTCAGCTACCGCAGAACACTCGCCTGCCGAGAACTGGTCTGATCAACTTTGGAGTCACCTGTTACATGAATGCAACCATTCAGTGCCTGAATGCTACTCTTCCGTTGACGAGAATATACAAGGACGGCACCTTTGTGAAGTACATCCAAAAGTCGAACTGGAGGGGCTCGGGAGGCATCATGTCTGAAAATTACGCCACCCTCATCCAGAACCTATGGGTTGAAGGAGGCGGGCCGTGCCGGCCAAAGACATTAAGGGTAAGTCAGCCTTGACACCAAGATATTAGCATTTACTAAGACTAAGGAACTTCCAGGAACTCTGCGCTCGCATTAACGGGGAGTGGGGCATTGATCGTCAGCAAGATGCCAAAGAGTTCTTCGACTTCTTGGTCGACATCCTCCATGAAGACATGAACGTCAACTGGTCACATCCGCCAGCACAAGCGCTGACGGAAAAGGAGGAAGCACGACGGGAGAGCCTGCCAAAGTCGTACGTAGCAGGCATCGAATGGCAGCGCTGGTCGATGCGCGAGCGGTCGATCATCAGCGAGCTGTTCGGCGGCCAACACATGTCACGGCTCCGGTGCACCACCTGCGGCTTCACGTCGACGACATACGAAACCTTCTACAGCATCAGCGTGGAGATACCGCGGGACCGGCCGGCGGACATACGCGACTGCCTGCGCTCGTACTGCTCGGAGGAGCGGCTCGCGGGCGACGAGGTGTGGCGGTGCCCGCGGTGCAAGAAGGAGCGCGAGGCGACCAAGAAGATCACCATCACGCGGGCGCCGCACTACCTCGTCATCCACTTCAAGCGCTTCTCGGCGTCGCACACGGAGCGCGCGCGCAAGGTGCGCACGCCCATCGAGTTCCCGCTCGCCAACCTCGACCTCGGCGCCTTCATGCTGCCGCCCATGACGCCCGCCGACGAAGCCGCGCTGCTGCAGCAGCGCCCCGCCGACGGCCCCGACCACCTGCGCGCCATCCGCTCCGACGAGCGCATGCAGCCCCCCTACACGTACAACGCTTACGCCGTCATGCGCCACCTCGGCGCCACCCTGACCTCCGGCCACTACGTCGCCCTGCTCAAGGACGCCGCCCGCGGCTGCTGGTGGCAGTTCAACGATCACCGCGTCACCGAGTTTCAGCCTGACGCCCTGCGCGGCGATGAGCGGCTGCAGAATGAACAGGCGTATATTGTGTTTTATGAGCGGGAGAGGTTGTTTGGACGGTGATGATGATGATGTTTTTTTTTTCGCTTTTTTTTTTTTTTTTTTGCATGCGTGCGTGCGTGCGTCCATGCGTGCGTGTCGATGGATGGATGGGATGTTGGGAAAAGGCTGCAGGGTTTCTCTCTCTCTCTCTCTCTCTCTCCACATTTTCTAGGCTTGCATGGTGTTTGTTTGTCTCTTGTTCCTCGTCCTTTTTTTTTTTTTTTTTTTTTGGTTGACTTCGACGGCGGGCGTTGCATGATACCTCTTTGTGGTGTTGGTCCTCGTCGGTTGCTACCTCTCTCTCTGTGTGTGACCATGGAAGCGTGTAGTGAGTGAGTGAGCGGTTGTTGGGTAGTTGGCGAGAACCCTTTTCCGCCCAACCTTTTCCCCTGCTATCATTGTGCATTGAGTGGGGGTTGGAGAATATTTGTGGACGTGGGAAAAGAGTGGATGCGCAAAAAAAAGAAAACAGAAAGCATATATGACGACATTAATTAATTTGATTATGATTTGTGATGGATAGAGAGGATTTTGTAGCTTTTGTTTGTATTTCGTGAGTGTTGGCGCTTTTGGTTTAGGGCGAACTGGGGAAAGAGGAGGGAGAAAGAGAAGCTGAGAACGCGGCTGTCCGGGACGATAGACTACTTTATCAAATGACGGCGGCTTTCGTTCGGAATAATATCCAAGAGTGTGCTGCTGGGCGGAAGGGGAAAAAAAAAAGTCGTCCGGTTTGCCTGTTGCCCCCCGACTAAGCCACCAAAGCTTATGTATGTGATTGTTAAGTGACGCCAAGCATGGGCTCGATCTCGAATCCACCATGCGGAGGCAATCACAGGGTCTCCCTAAGCGAGGAGGGACTCTTTTCTTGCCGATCTTCCCATGGATATACCGCTTCAAGCAACGAGCCCACCTATCGGCTCTCGGCCAATAAGTTTTTTCGACCTGCTGACGGGCTCCCCATAATTAAGTGGCACTTCTCCGAACAGCGGGAGCGGGCAAGGATCGATAGGCAAAGCACTGGCCCCGCGCGGTAGTATGTAGAGACGACAACGGATTCGGTATTTCCCCAAACGCGGGACGCGGGACGCGGGGGGAGGGGGTGATGTGAAATGGCAGCTGCGGCAGAGACTGCAGCAAAGCACGCATGCACGAAATGCCTGTCGTGTCAGCAGAACAGCTGCAGTTATAAGCAACGGTCGGTGGCAGGGCAGGGCAGGGCAGGGCAGGGCAGCGACTGCCGGGGCGTGCGTGGTGTTGCAGATGGCCAGTAGGTAGTGTGTCACTTGTCCAGCGCACGCACAGGCCCCGCGGGCAGAAAATAAGCATCACATTGCGGCTGGCCAATCAGCGCGCCGAAGGCCGTCGCCGCACAATCAACGCCCGCGCATCGTCTCGCTGTAGCCGCCGACCACGACGACCCTCGCAGCCAATGGTTCGTCGCCACAGCCCGCGTTGCCGCCCCGGCGTTCCTGCGTCTGGCACCGGTGCCAAGCACGCGCGCCCCGGCCAGTGAGAGAGGCGTGACGGGATAGCCGCCGGGCGGGCTTGCCTGGGCCGCCATGTGCGGCGCGTTGAGTGGAAAAGCTCGTACGGTACGGGGGGTTGGGTCGACTACAAAGGTATGAGCTGTGCCGCCCTTTTTCTCGCGCGCCTGGCCGAGGCTGGGTTGCGTTGCCGTTTCTTGATCCCCATACACGCACGCGCGCGCGATTGATATTCCTTTCGGACGACCAACAGACGATCACAGTACCATCGGGCCTGCCCATCTGTCCCACTCTTTCCCACCGTTTTCGGGGCGCGCCGCCCTACTTGCTGAGCAAGAGTGCCGCTTTTCTCTCCGTCGAAAGGAGAAAAGAAAAAAGAAAAAGAAAGAAGAAGAGAAGGAAGAGAATACTACCGCGACGATGATGCGCCGCTTTTCCCTCATCGCGCTCCTTGCGCTCCTGTTCGCCATGCTGGCAGCCGCCGCAGACGACACGGCCACGGATCCGGACAGCAGCGACAGCGATTCCAGCGGCATCACCGACAGCGCCGCCGGCGCCGAAGGCCCCGACTCGGGCGCGTTCAAGCTTTCGAAAGGAGGCATGGTCGCCATCATCATCGTCGTCGTAGTCGTCGTCGTGGGTGGAAGTAAGTTCTCATTATGCGTTTGGGGGGGGGGGGGGGGGGGGGGGGGGGGGGGGGGGGGGGGGGGGGGGGGGG
>JAJMYO010000210.1:25760-59908 GCA_023087385.1 Diplodia sapinea
GCGTCGTAGTCGGCGTCGTGGGTGGAATTAATTTTTCATTTTTCCTTTCCCCCCCCCCCCCCCCCCCCACCTCAAAACCAGCATTTAACATTTGCTTCTCCAAAAACAAACAGTCGTCTCCACGGTCCTCTTCTTCATCGCCAAGAAGCGCCAATGGGAAGTCCGCAAGTCGCTCAAGCGCGTGTCGCGCCGCCTCACCGGCCGCAGCACCACCGCCATCAACACGCAGAAGAACGGCGGCAACAACGGCCGCGAGAACAACAGGCGGACGGCGGTGCGCATGCAGTCGCCGCCGCGCTCGACCAACAACGCCGCCGCCCGGTTGAAGGACCAGAACCGCGATCTGGAGAAGGGAGAGGGTGGTGGCAGGAAACCTGCTGCGAGCAGGAATGGGAAGCCGACCATGAGTGCCTTTTCGGTCGAGACGCCCGTGGTCAAGAGTTGGAAGGATAAGGTGTTTGGTTACAAGGGCTGATCTGTCTTTTGATCAACGAGGACTAATGGAGGTCAAGGAACGAGGAAGAGGCGGAAAGAGGCATACGACGGGGATGAATGGCTCTTACTCTGTTTTTCTTTCTTTTTTATTCTTACGAAGCCATGTCATACGAAGCAGGACTCGGGTGCATTGTGGTATATTCGGATTCTTTTTTTTTTTTTTTTTTACAAGTAGATATCCCCCCATCTGGCGTCTCGTCTAGTCTTGATCTATGTTTCCCGCATCAAAATTCCAACCGCGGTGGCGGTGACGGGGCGAGAGATTCCACTCTCTTCCCCTTCCCTCAACCCCGTATCATTCATTCTTCTTCCACCCTTCCCATCCCGCGCGGCACAATGCTCGCTAATTGACAAAAAAAAAAAAAAAAAACATCCAAGCATCCCAAAAGGCCGTTCAGACCCTCTCCTTCACAACTCCCCCTTCTCCCCCTTCTCCTTCCCCAGCCCCTGCAACTCCCTCATATGCTTCCCATGATCCGCCACCTTCCCGCCCTCCTGATCGGCCTTGACGTTCACCTCGCTGTTCGACGCCAGCTCCTCGTGCCAGTGGCCCTTGCCGTCCCTCTGCTTCTGCAGCTGCGCCTGCTTGGCCGCGTCCGCCTCCTCGCCGCTGCGCTCGGCGGCGTCCTCTTTCAGCTGCAGCCGCGACGCGTTGGAGAAGCTGCGTTGTTGTTGTTGCTGTTGCTGGCGGCGGGGCGTGACGGTGTTGCTGATGACGACGGAGAGGGGCGTCGTCGAGACACGCAGTGCGCGGGGCGCCGGGGAGGAGGCGCGCAGGATGGCTGAGGCGGCGGCGGTGGTGGTCGAGGACATGGTGGTTGTGGTGGTGGTGGGGGTGGTGTTTCGGTAGGCGCACGCGCTCTGGCTGGGAGGAGGGGTTCCGAGGCTTGGTTGCTCCGTGGTTGGTAGGTTTGAGGGGTTGGAAGTTTCGGCAAGGAGGTGGTGGATGGTTGTGCGGAGAGAGAGAGAGTTGGAAGCAGAAGAGGGGGGGGATGTGGGAGGGCGTGGTATTTAATTCATTCGCGTGACGTCACTTGGCGACGGGGTCGGACGGTCCGTCGGTCCCCGAGCTTGGGCTGAGCGTTCGGCTGCGGGCAAACGGGAGTGGGTGTGTGGAGCCTACGATCCCCGCGGCTAACTGACTCTCGTCGTCGACCATCTGTCCAACTCCCCAGCTCGCTCGTGATCTTCCGCATTTCCCCGCAAGGGTCGTTATAATGGCGCAAGAAATTGTCATCCGCGCATGCGTCATTGGCCGCTTGCTTGCTCCACTCCCGTTCTTCCGTAAGATCCGTCATCTGCACTTCGCACCCCTCGCCACCAGCTGGACGAGGTGATTATGCATCTCCCTCTACGACCATTCACGCAAATAGCGGCATGTGTAAGTCTATTGGTCACTTGACGAGGTTCCGATGTTCGAGGTACACACCACTACCACACCGGATCATTGGATACTCGCCCAGAAGCGATGATTAATATGGAAAGAGGCGTCATGCCCAACTAAATGTTTACTCTACAAGCGGAGCAGCGTATTTGTAGAGCGACATGAGTTTCATGAGGTATGGCGGTTACTGAACAATGCAACATCCGCTGCTTTCCTTCTTGGAGTACCTCACTTTTTTCTGCTTGGAGCTCCCATGATTCTCAGGGCTGTGTGCTTCGCTAGCATCGCTATCACTACCATCATTGTACACAGTCGTTCTTCTCCTACGACCTCCTGAAGAACGGCGCGACCTTGGAGAATGGTACGGCTTTGGCGAAAAGCGCCGAGGAGGGAATCTGCCCCAAGTAGGTGGGAGAGGAGGCCGGGGGGGATTAAAATCAGGGTAGCGGTCGTCTCCGGGGAAGTAGAGTGAGTGCTCGACCAAGTGCTCGTATCTGGGGTCGCCAGGCGAAGGTGGCAGTGAGTCAACAAACATAGGTGGAGGTGGGCCACCGAATGCCATTTTGTTGGCGTATTGTACTTGGCAGTTCTGTGCGGAAGAAAAGGCCTGGCTCTTACAAGCTGCGTGTTGGAGTGTAGAGTGAATAGTGAGAGTATGGTACCTACACTGGAGTCTTTTATAGGTCTCGTTGGCAGCAACTATCCGCATACCTTCTCCAGACACGTGCGTCTTGATCCCACTTCACACTTCTTAGGCTACGAAATTGACAACACAAGGAATTTCGGTGGCCGCTACACAATAAATCGGGAAAAGTGATTGGAAAACTCTTGCAAGCAAACTCATGATGCCTGAGGCAAATAGAGATCTGGGTCAAATTTCCAGCAACATCTAAGTGCCAAATCCCAAAGACATGTCAATCACCAGCTTTCCACCTCCGCCTTTCCGGTACTCTTCCACGAGGTCGTTCAACCGCGACAAAGAAAACGTCGCCTTCACCTGATGCTTCGCTGCAAAGGCCAGCATCTCCCTCAGAGTCTTGTTACTCCTCACCAAGCTCCCCACGACAGAAATGTCCCCAAAGACAAGATCCCTGTGAAACCCCGCCTCCGGAAACGACACAACCACGCACTTCCCATGGTCCCTCAACAGCGCCATCCCGTAGCCAAACGCCTTCCGACTCTCGGGCAAGATGACCACCGCATCCAGCCCCATATGGCCCCTATCCGCCCTCCCATTCTCTCTCCCCATGTCCTCCACCACCGCCCCAGCCTCCACCTCCCTCGCATCCACAACCCTACACCTCGCCCCATCCCCATACTCCCTCTCCACCTCCACCGGCTCCTCCGCGCTCTCCACCCCCAAAACCCGATATATTACCCAAGCCCACCGCAAGCCGCAGCCCCAGATGCCCGCCCCAAGCCGCCGCGGCCCGCACCCAACCACCCCGACGCGGCCGCGGCCCGCCGCCGGCACCCCGCCTCTCTTCAACGCCGCGTACACCGCACACATCAGCGGCGCCGCCTGCACCTGTCGCATCCCGCATCCACGACCGCGTACGTCCTCGGCCTGCAAACCCGCCATCCGTCCACATACGCTGATCCCGCAACTCCGTTCCCCGTCGACTCGACCCCGCGGCGTAGTACGTACACCGAGTACCCGTCGTCGTCGTCGTCGTCCCGTCCTGCGCGTTAGTGTTTCCCTGAGCGCGCTTGCCGCACTCGAAACACGCGCCGACGCGTGTGCCGGGAGGAGGGGGGACAGGGCGAACGCGGTGGCGGAGGAAGAACAGGCGCCGACGACGGTGCCGGCGAATTCGTGGCATGCAGCCGATGTGCATGCGGGAAGGTGGGGGCAGGCAGCTGGCCCACGCGCGGTGAGGATAGCGTCGGTGTCGGTTTTGCAGTAGGAGGCGGCGGCGACGACGCACAGGAGGAGGAGGTCGTTGGGCGCGCGTTGTTTTGGGGAGGGGTGGTTGTGGGGACGGGGCCATTGTGGATGGATGGATCGAGGTTGGTTGGTTGGTTGGTTGGTTGGTTTTTTTTTTTTTTTCCTTTGGTGTTTGGGAAGGAGAAGATGGTTGTGGAAAAGGCAGGTCGAGGGCGGGCGAGTTGTGCTGAGAGAGGATTGTGGGGAGTATGGTGTGGAAGTGCTCGAGACGGGATTCGAGACTGGACGATATCGGGTCTACACTCCGCATTCACTTGCCATATAACGAACGTCATCATTGCCCTTCGGCGGACATCAAGAGACTCAGTCAAGTGGGAGGTGCTTCGATGTTGAACCAAGAGGTTTCGACAAGCGGGGGTGCATGATTGGCGCTCTTCCCCGCATTCTGGGGTCTCACAACGTTCGGGAGTCGATAAGTCTTACCTACCGTTACCCTCGAAAACCCAGATGGCCACCTTTTCCCCGCGGTTTGCACACTCGACTTGGGTCAAGGGAAACGAATAAGCCTTGCACAATCGGAGCAAGAGGCGTAAGGCTTCCCATGATTTGAGAGTTCGGAGCTCTATCCCATAAAACCCATGCACAATATCTTACGACCATGGCCTCCTCCGTCGACGACGAGAAACTTGGCGCCGAGTTCCGGGAATACGCCAACGATGACTCTACGCAAGGAACTGTGCGGAACAAAACAGAGGCCGCTCTAGTTCGAAAGCTGGATTGCTTCATCGCGCCTGTGATGATGCTCCTGATGCTGATCAGTTACCTTGATCGAGGCAACATTGGATTCGCGGCCACTCAAGGAATGGCCGAAGACATTGGACTCAAAGGATCCGAGTTAAACGCATGCGAGCTCCTCTATAGGTCTTCTTGATGGCCTTGCTGACTTGGCAGTAGACCGCTGTGTCCGTCTTCTACATATTCTACATCCTCGCCGAGTTCCCAACTTCCCTACTCGTCAAACGGCTCCAATTCAATCGTGTAATACCGACAATTACATTTTGCTGGGGGGTAGTCTGTCTCTGCACGGGCTTTGTCCATAGCTTCGCTTCCCTTGTTGTCACACGCATACTGCTGGGGTTTTTCGAGGGCTGCCTCTTCCCATCTATGACTCTGTTTCTCTGCAATTAATATAAGCGAGAAGAGCTGGCCGTACGAGTATCGTATCTCTTTAGTAAGTGAAATTGGTTAAGCCTTCCAAATCTCACTGTAACAAATGACTCCGTAGTCGCATCGGCTCTCTCCGGCGCTTTCGGCGGCCTCTTGGCTTGGGCAATACTATACATGGATGGCGCGTCCGGGTACCCAGGGTGGCGGTGGTAGGGTTCCCCAGCCACTTGGTCCATGGAAGAAAGTTATTGACGACCAGCAGGCTCTATATCATTGAGGGGATAATCACAGTCGTGTGGGCTGGAGTATGCATCTTCGTGGTACCCAAGAACTACGAGACAGCGTACTTCCTCAACGACGGAGACAAAGCTGTCATGAAGCAACGGGCAGAGCTCATGGAAGCATATAGCGGCGGCTCCGGACACTATGGCAAGAAGGACATCAAAGAAGCGGCAAGCGATATCAAGAGCTGGGCCCACGGTCTGATACAGATAGCCGTGGTCACCATTCTATACGGTTTGTGCGCGAAAGCGATGACGGACTTGTTTGGATGCTGATTTTTTGGTAGGCTTTGGTACATTTCTTCCCATAATCATCAAGAACGGGTTCCACTATTCCACCGTCCAGGCACAGTACCTGGTGATTCCCGGTAAGATCTTTCACTAGCGGAACAGCTCTCAGCATCATCTGAGTATTTCACAGTCAACCTCTGGGGCGCCATCGTCTACGCAGTCGGAGCATTCCTCAGCGACAGATACCAAACACGCTTCTGGCCTCTGATTGTTTGCGCACCGTTCGGCATCGCCGGATACGCCATTTGCCTTGCCCCCGTCTCAGCCGGTGTACAATACTTCGCCACGTACCTGATCGCTACAGCGTGCTTCCTGTGTACCGGTGGAAATATGTAAGTGTCCGACGCGTCCTCTCCCCAAGACCTACTTAGTAAATTGAAGCAGTGCGTGGCTGTCTGGAAACTGTGCGCCTGATGGAAAGCGAGCAGCGAGTCTCGGGATCCTGCTCACACTCACTAATATCGGCGGTGTCGTCGCGGGACAAATCTACCAGACCAACGCCGCGCCACGCTTCTTGCTCGGTCACGGCTGGTCGCTTGGTTGCTTGGCTTTCGCCTGGTGCATGTGGTGGGTAGTGCGACATATCTACAAGCGGAGAGAAGCTTGGAAGGACAAGGCGTTGGCAGAGGGGCCGGCTGTTCCGCCGGAACACTACACCGACCGGGTGCCGGATTTCAGGTATATCGTTTGACAGAAGATCAATTGGGAATCAACGCATCGAAAGCTATTGGATGTTTTGGGCAAGAATTGGTACAGCGACGTGGGCTGTGTGCAGGCTCAACAGCGTCGCGATCTCGAGTACCTCGATGATCTCTTCTGGCGTTGCACCGTATCCAATAGCGTTCTTCATGTGGAGCTTTAGCCCTGGCTGGTATAGATGCGTTGCCGCTGCATCGAAGGCGCAGTAGATCAACTCTTTGATCTAGGAAGGCGTGAGCAACAGATACGAGGCGAAGGATAGCCGGACTCACCTTTGGCTCCAGTGCTCCCTTCTCGGATCCATCGACATTTTTCGTCCACGAGACGGTGGAGAAGTCCACGTAGGCCTCAAAGAATTCCGGGTCGAGTTTCAAAAAGTCTTCCCAGAACTGATGCCAGTATCCTCGCTTCTGTGTGAAGTCTGCCTTCAGCTTCTCGCGGCGTTCGTCAAAGGGTGCTCCTGCTGTAGGGTGTGTTTCGTAGATTCCCTCTTCCTTCATCGCCTCAACAAGCAGCGGCACGCCAATGTTGCAAGCATGGATACCGAGCGTGCTCGTCAACTCGATCACTTCCATGATCTCGGCCGCTGTCGCCCCCTCCTTCAAGGCTTGTTTGACATGTGTTTGGATCCCCGGGACGTACAAGTGGGTTGACGCGCTGTCGACTGCTATCGATATGAGGCGCTGCACCTTGAGCGGCAGATGTCTCTTCTTCCTTGGCACAGACCGGAGGTTGAGACTGGCATTGAATAGCTCTGGATTCAAGCGTAAGACAGTCTGCCAGCCCTCATCCTGTGAATCTTCACCCACTTCGTTCACAAGTTGGTCTTTCAACGTCGCTTTGTCGGAGAAGGTCGACACCATTGTAAAAGCACAAACAATGTGTAGCTTGTTGGTTGATACTCTGCTGAAGAACAATGTATTGTCGAAGCCCCGCTCTCAAACTACCCCGCAGATGGCTACGATATCGGATGTTCCGTATCAGGCAATGAGGCCGCATCGAAATATGAGGCTTGGATCACATCAAGGGAGCGGTCCGAGAGACCTACGAATCTTGTGTCGCAATACCGTCCTACGCTAACTGTCTAACTGCGCTGTTACGTTTGTGGTCAACAGCGAACGACGCCGACAATGTCATCACCCGACAACCTCGTGGTTCCACATGGCAGGCTTCGCCGTCACATGCTTCTGAATAGCGGAGGCACGAAGATGAATGCAGTGCGTGTCGTCATAGCCGAAGGGGGGGTTGGGGTAACCCCGCAGAGCTCCCAGAGACCCCGCGCCACCGGTGGGATTCCCCAAGGCCCAATCAATATCAAGCCAAATTTTCTTTTTTTGATGAAGTACAACTGTCTACGCATTCTTGACATTCGCAGCAGTCCACAGCCTTGAATCAAAGCACACCTACTTCGTCCTGTACACCCGTTTTCAAAGACACTCCACAACCAAACACCACGCCACCATGAGCACCGACCCGAAGCTCGACGCCCTGCACAAGCAGCTCTTCGAAGAGGGCCTCAAGATGCGCCGCAGCGTCGTCGGCGACACGTACGTCGACCGGGCGCTCGCCAACGGCTCGACGGAATTCTCCAAGCCCGGGCAGGAGCTCACGACCGAGTGGTGCTGGGGCTACGCGTGGACGCGGCCGGGGCTGGAGAAGAAGCAGCGCAGCCTGCTCAACATCGGCATGCTCATGGCCCTCAACCGCGCGCCCGAGCTGGCCGTGCACATCCGCGGCGCCCGCAACAACGGCCTCACCGAGCTGGAGATCCGCGAGGCCATCCTGCACTGCACCACCTATTGCGGCGTGCCGGCGGGCGTGGACGCCATGAAGACGGCGGAAAAGGTGCTGGATGAGATGGCCGAGAAGGGCGAGGTGGCGCGCGAGCTGGGGAACAGGGTGTGATCGGGTCTGCTTCCGGCAGCTCGGCGAGATGCCGAGACTTGCTTTTTCATAGAAATGACACGCTGAAGTATCTCGATAAGGCGGGCGCCGAGGCGGGGAAGCAACGCCCGCTCGTCTACTTATGTTTCCCCGCATCTCCGCATTCCTCTCCAACGACACAACCCGTGTGACCCCTCAGCCGAAGCCTCGATATGCCCCCATCCGATCTGCCTGGGCATGACGAGGCTCGGCCGACGCCGAAGAAGCCGAAGCGGTTCCAGTGTGATCGGTGCCAGAGGCTCTTTGCCCGGCTGGAGCACTTGCAGCGCCACGAGAGAACCCGTACGCATAGCGCCGTCCGGAGAGCCGTTGAGCCATCTCTGACCAGTCCCCCGCAGATACACAGGAGAAGCCATTTACCTGTGACAAGTGTGCTTCCCGATTCACGAGGAGGTAGGCCGCCAATCAGACAACTGATCCACCCTTGCTGACTGGCATCGTACAGTGACCTGCTCGTTCGCCACGAGCGGCTTTCACACAACAGCAATGCCCCCAAGCGGAAGTATGCCAAAGACAAGGTTGATTCGTCGGACGATGCCAATCAGGCTCAGAAGCATGAGAAACGGGTGAGGATTGCCTCGATCCGAGACGGCGATAGCGAAGAAGCAACAAGTGACGCCCGTTCCAATTCGCCAAATGCAGCTCTGGCCAACTCCCCATTCTCTGTGGGCATGCCTCCAATGCCATTGGACACAAGCTTCCACTCTCCGTTGGCAGCGTTGTCATTTGCTGCAGAGCAAAGCGCCTTTCAGGATGCCCTGGCTACGTCGTCGCCCCAAACCTTCGGAGCTACGCCTGGCATCAACTCGGAACACTTGGCGCATGCGGATACGCTTCCAACGCCTTCAAATGGTGCGGGTGATGCTACAGATGTACACTTCTCCGAGGCTCTGGATAGTCTGGCCGCTTTTCTGGAGAACGAACCATTGTCGTCATACCGTTTCTCGTCCACCATTACCGCCGAACAGCCAGTGCCGTTCTTCTCTCCCGACTCCATTTTGAATTCAGCCGAGCATGAAGCTCAGAGTGCGCCACATGCACATCCCATGTTCAACCAAAGCCACAATCTTGAAGATTCAACCTCCTTCTCACGATTTGGCTCTCGTTTGCCGTCGCTTCAGCCGGAGGAGCAGCCGTCAGAACAGCGTCACCGCCCTGCGAACTCGAGACCAGTCTCAAACATCTCGAACCTGGACAGGCAAGACATACTAAGCAGGATGGCCGAGTTCTCTTCGGTGATTCCTTCGGATTTTCGACTACCTTCACGACTCGCACTGTCTCGCTACATCGGCGCTTACATCAACGGTTTCCACGAGCACTTGCCCTTTCTCCACATACCAACAATGACTGTAGAGAATACTTGCGTGGAGCTTCTCTTGGCGCTTGCGGCTGTTGGGGCCCAGTATTGCTTCGAAGGAGAGAAAGGGGTTGAACTGTTTCACACGGCTCGAGCGATTGCATCCCAGCGCATTAGAAGGAAAGATGCTGGTCTCTCACATCCCGACAAAGACTCGAACTCGGATGCTTCACTCTGGGCGTTCTCGACATCGACCTTACACGGCCCGTCGACCCTCCGCTACGATTCAAGCCGACGCAGTCCGACAGCAGCCGGGCTAGTCCCTGAGACGGACCTCATGCAAACCGCCCAGGCGCTTCTGATGCTAATGGCTATGGCAACGTGGGCCAAACACAAGGAAATCCTCCGCGAAGCCTTCGCCATCCAAAGCATCCTGGCAACGCTCGTCCGGGACGACGGCCTGCACAGCTCGCCGTACCCGTCCGACATCAGCTGGGAGGCGTGGACGCAGCAGGAATCGCGCACGCGGACCAAGTTCATCGTTTTCTGCTTCTTCAACCTGCACTGCATCGTGTACAACATCCCGCCGCTGATCCTCAACTCGGAGCTCAAGATGCGCCTCCCGTCCAGCGCCGCCGAGTTCAAAGCCTCGTCCGCCGCCGAATGGCACGAAGCCCGCAAGCGCTCCTCCTCCTCCTCAGCAACCGCGTCGTCACCCTCACCGTCCCCAACAACCACCCCAGACTTCCAAGCCGCGCTCCGCCGCCTCTTCTCCCGCGGCGGCGACGGCCGCGCCATCACCGAATGCAACTCCTCGCTCGGCAACTACATCCTCATCCACGCGCTGATCCAACACATCTTCTTCGCGCGGCAAACCGCGCGCTGCCGCTTCCCCACCACCACCGCCACGGGCGACCTCTCCCCCGACGACGTCGCCTCCCTCGAGCACGCGCTCCGCAACTGGCAACACGGGTGGCGGCTCAACCCGGAATCCTCGCTGGACCCATTCTCGCCGACGGGGCCGGTCGCCTTCAACAGCACCGCGCTGCTGCGGCTCGCCTACATCCGGCTCAACATCGACACCGGCCCGGGCCGGGCGCTCGACACGCGCGACCCGCACGCCGTGGCGCGGGCGCTGCGCGACTGGTCGCCCGCCGCCGCCGCCGGCGGCGGCTTCGCCCGCAACAGCTCGCCGAAGCTGGCGCGCGCGGTGCTGCACGCGGCGCACGCCCTCAGCATCCCCGTCAAGATCGGCGTCCGCCTCGTCGCCCGCACGCAGACGTTCGTGTGGAGCATCCAGCACAGCTTGTGCTCGCTCGAGTGCGCGTTCCTGCTGAGCAAGTGGCTGGACGCCGTGGGCGGGCGCGAGGAGGCGGGGCATGAGCCGTTGAGCGAGGACGAGAGGAGGATTGTGGGGCTGGTCAAGAGTTTGTTGGATGAGACCGAGTTTGCGGTTGGGGAAGAGGAGGGGGATGACGACTTGGGGAGTCGCCGGATGACGAGGAGGTTGAATGCCGGGGTGCTGAGGGTGTGGGCGACGGTGTTCAGGGGCGCGCAGACGTGGGCGCTGGTGGATGTTATCGGCAGCTCGTTGAACATTTATGCGGATATGCTGGAGGAGCCGGGGTAGGGTGGGGGGCGAGTGAGCGCGGGCGGGCAAGGCGGAGAGGAGGAGAGGAAGGAACTGTTGCGATTATACCAGCCACCTACTTGACCCACCAAGCGCGTACGCAACGTAAGTAACGTACGTACGTTGTTGAAAACGAACCGGAAAGAGCACATTCCAGAACCGCCTCCCCCTCCTATCTACGACTTCCTCTCACTCTCGCTCAACCACTTATACACCACCCTCGCATCCCTCCCGGCATACCTCCCATCCCCCGCAGCCTCCTCAAACGCCGCCAACGTCGGCCGATCCAACACCGTCCGCGCCCCGACGCTCTCCGCCAGCCTCGCCCCCATCCCCAACACCTTCGCACACAGCTCGAGCCGAAACCCGCCCTCGTAGCCCCGCGCGCTGGGCACGCCCTCCTGCACGCCCGGCACCGGGTTCGCCTTGCTGGTGACCCAGCACTGCCCGCCGCCCGCGTTGATCGCCGCCGTCAGCAGCTTCGGATCGAGCCCGGCCTTGACGCCGATGTTGAGCGCCTCCGACGCCGCGAGCGACGTGATGGCCGACAGGTAGTTGTTGATCAGCTTGAACGCCGTGCCCGCCCCGACGCCCCCGCAGTGGAAGATGCTGGGGACGGATCCCATGTGCGTGAGGTAGGACTGCGCGGCGTGTGTGAAGGAGCTGCTGCTCGGGGCGCCGACCATGAAGGCGAGCGTGCCGGCGGAAGCGCCCATGGGCCCGCCTGAGACGGGGGCGTCGAGGAAGGTGGATGCCGGGGAGGTGGTGGAGAAGGCGGTGGAGACGGCGGCGATGGTGGCGGTTTCGATGGTGCCGCATTCCATTATGAGTTTGTTTGCGGAGGTGGTGGAGGAGATGCCGGCGAGGATGCCGGTTGTTGGGTCGAGGTAGACGGATTCGACGGCTGCGGCGTCGGGGAGCATGGTTATGACGGCGTTCTGGGGGTGGGAGTGAGCTTTGTCTCGGTGGTGGGTGGGCTGGGGTTGGAGAGGTGGGCACGCACCGCTGCTTTGGCGGCTTCGAAACCATTGGATACGACTCCCACCGGTCCGTCGTCTTTGGCCTCGTCTTGGAAGCGGGCGATGGTGTCCTTGTCGATGTCGCAGATGAGGAGGGTTTGGTCTGAACCAAGACCTTTTCTCAGGTTTCTGGCCATCGGGTAGCCCATCACTCCGAGGCCTGTCTCTGACGTTATTGTCTGGAGGATCAATGAGTTTGACGGTGTGCTTACCAATGAATGCTACAGTGTTCTCGGGGGAGGTCATTTTGGGCAGTTATCACAACCTCGTACAGTGAAATGGGGGACCAAGTCTTCGTTATATACCACCCAAGTCCCCATGGCTAGGCAAGAAATGTATATTCAGGGTGGCTATCATGGCCATTTATTGGTGCTGTGTTTGTAAGAACAGCTCACTTGCATGTGGCGAATGCATACCCCGCATCTGCCAAGGTGGAGATGACGGCGAGCTCACTTCCAAGTCAACCTCACTGTCTGGACTTAGAAGCAAGGATAACTTCTATCGATTCCATTGAGGGTGGTGTCTGTGAGCGAGTGGGTTTGGACATTGTTGGTTCTTTGGTTGATGCCGATAGGGTCCCTCCGCATTGGTGTTGGAGAGAGTCCGGGGTTACGTGCGTGGAAGAGATCGGCGGTGGGGTTCGTGTCTGCCCCCTCATCCTCGCCGCGGGGAAGAAGCTCTTCAGACAATGTTGCTGGGAATAGCCGCGTACCTATCCAACCGTGCGCTTTCTATGTTTACGCCAGAAGAAAGTTATTGATACTTGAAAGAAGCGGCCATGCATCGCGAGGTCAGTGCTTCTAATTTCTTCCACATGTGTCCACGATACTGTTATTTCATGAAAAGCATCATGCGGCTATAATATTTACAAGCCAAATGTGCTCAACTTCTCCGTTGTGACTTCCAGATATTTTTTCATAACGTTCACAGGAGTAAAACAAAAGCAACCAGATATCTGAAAAAAAAAAAAAAAAAAGCCAATAGAACACTTTGCAAAACATGTCCACCTGCACAGCCTATACAAGCTTTCCACCGCTGACTTCAAGCGTTCATGCTGCCACCACAAACGATCGCATCACCATGCAATAACACGTGCAGAACAAGCACCTCTGGTTGCAAACACACAACCTTTCCAAACTCGCACGCACCGCTCCCCTGCAAATCCAACCACGCCCCATCCCTCGAAAGGCAGCGAGGTATATATAAATACCACCAGCCCATCCGCACACACACAACCCACAACCCACAACCCCCAACCTAAAACCACCCCACAACAACAACAAAAACAAACATGCCACCAGACAACAACAACAACAACAACAACAACAACAACAACAACAACAACAACAACAACAACAACGACAACAACAGCGACCGCACCCTCTCCCCCGGCCCCCCTCCCTGGCTTTTGTACCCGCCCTACAACAACGGCCCTCCAGCTCCACCTTGGGCATTCCGCGGCGGCTATGCCCCACCACCGCCACCACCGCCGCCTCCTTATCCTCCCTATCCTCCTGGACCTGTACCTCCGCCTTGGGCCTTCGGTTTCCCGATGAATTACGGCTGGCGATGGGGCGGGGACGGTGTCAATGTGCGGCATGGGTTTAGCTATCATGGTCCCGGTGTTGGAGGAGGAGGAGGAGGAGGAGGAGGAGGCTACGGTGGTGGTGGTGGCGGTGATGGACGAAGACGTCGCCATCATCATGGAGGCGGACACGGTGGTGGCGGACACGGTGGTGGCGGGCCAATGAATATCCTGCCGGATCGTGAAGAAGGTCGCTTCCCTACGGCTGCGTATGGCGGGAACAGGGAACAACAACAGGCTCGGAATCACTAGAGTTGGGCGTCTGAAGACAAAGCCATCCCGTTGTGAATACCAATATCCAATACTGTCAGTATGTCACCCGTCAGCAAAGATGATGGCGTGTCTGTCCTTTTCGCCAGTTTGCAAAGCAACTATACTTACAAGAAATACACTTGAATCACATCATACCATATCTGAAAACATGAAAAATGAGATCGTATCGAATTCTATAAACGTAAAAGAAACATTTTTAACACCTCGGACTCTAGTACGTCGCGTCGCGTCGCATCATATCATGGCACACACACACACACACACAAACATATCGAACAACAACAACAAAAACCACTTTCACTGGGGAACATCTCTCTCCAAAAAAAAAAAAAAAAAAAAAAAACCCCGCCTAATAAACCTCCAAGACATACCTCCCCTCCTCCTTAAACTCCTCAATGACCCTCCTACTATCCACCTTCTTCGCGGCGCCCTGGGCCTTCGCCTCCTCCTCGATGGCCTCCTGCAAGACGGCGGTGACATCGGGGACGGGCCAAGTGGGGCCGCAGAGGTAAAAGCTGCCCTCCTGCTCGAGGTAAGCCTTGCGGATGTCGGCGATGGTCTGGCGCATGCGGTCCTGGATGTAAATCTTCTCCGGTTGGTCGCGCGAGAAGGCGCGGCCGAGGAGGGTGATGACGCCGGCGTCCTGGTACGCCTCCCACTCCTCGCCGTACAGGTATTCCTCGCGCTGGTGGCGCGCGCCCATGTACAGCATGACGGCGCCGATGGGCTCGCCCGCCTGCTTCTGCCGCGCGCGCTCCTGCACGAACGCCCGGAACGGCGCCAGCCCCGTGCCCAGCCCCGCCATGATGATGGGCGCCGTCGTCTTGGCCGGCAGCTTCATCACCGACGGCTTGACCGACACCGTCACGGGCGCCCCCACCGCGAGCGAGTTGAGGTAGCGCGTCGCCTGCCCGAAGCGGTCGCGGCCGCGCGCGTCCACCCAGCCGACGGTGACGATCAGCAGCGACACGGCGTTGGGCGTCACCTTTTGCGACGACGCGATCGAGTACTCGCGGCGCTTCATCGGGCTGACGATGCGCACAATGTCGTTGAACGACGGGTGCGCCGACGGGAACTCGAGCAGGATGTCGGCGAAGGTGACCGTGTCGACCTCGGCCCGGCGCTTGAACTCGGTCGCGCCGTCGGGCGTCACCAGCGCGAGCAGCTGCGTCTTCTCCTTCTCGTCGTCGGCGAACTCGGCGAGCGCCTCGTAGAAACGCTTCGGCGGGCGGCCGAAGATGTCGACGTTTTGCAGCAATGCCTGGTAGACGGTGCGGTTCTCGAGCACGTTGGGGTCCTCGCGCGTGGGCACCTCGACAATCTCGTCGGGGTTGAGGCCGTACCACCGGATGAACTCCTCGACCATCTTGGGGTCGTTCTCGGCGTGGATGCCGAGAGCCTCGCCAATGTCGTACTTGACGCCCGAGTCGCCGAGGTCGAACTCGATGTGGAAGATGTTACGGTCGTAGTTCTCGGGAGTGAGACGGCGGCGCTCCTTGATGTGGACAACGGCAGTCTTGACGCCGAGGTCGGGACGAAGGGCGGACTTGGTGCCGTACGCCTCCTTGAATGCAAGACCCTTGGCAGCCTCGACCCAGTTCTTGAGAAGAGTCGGGGGCTCGGGGTCAATCTTCTGGAAGGAGGAGAAGCTGTTGACCTTGATGTCGGTGGGCAGGGAGATGCTCTCAACCTCGGGCTCAATGGTAGCCCAGGACTCGGGCACCTGAACCTGGCGAAGCGCCTTCTCCACATCCTTGACGACGCTGTCGAGGGAGCCGCCGCTCAGAGAAGCCAGCTTCTGAGACAGAGTGTCGAACCTGCCAGCCTCGGCAACCTTCAGGAAAGCGAGCTGAACCAGGTAAGACTCGAGAGTGGCATCCTCGGCGACATTCTCAGAAGCGGTAGGGTCAAGAACATAGAGGTTGACTTTCTTGCCGACGATGCCCTTGCGGGCGCCAACCGGGAAGTGCTTCTCGAGCTCCTCGTCCTTGGCACCAGGGAGCTTAGCAATGAGGGTGCCGCCGGACTTCAGGCTGTTCAGAATATCAAACTCATTGAGAAGCTTCTCGTCGCCGACGAAAGCAACGTCCGCAGCATCAACCGAGTAGGCGGCCTCAAGAGACTTGCTGGACTTGCGGATGTCGGTGCGAACAACACCACCCTGGACAAGGTTGTCGTGACCAGTGCGAATGGTCACGTTGGACGAGGAATCTTTGGAGTACAGCTGGCCGAGCACAATGGGGGCACCGATGGCGATGGACTCGTCAATGTTCCAGAAAGTGTACTGCTGGGCAGAAGCATCGGAGATGGAGAGCTGGGCCTGGGCAGCCTCGGGGCTGAACTTGGCAAACAGATTGCCGACCTTGGCCGGAGTCCAGACCTCCTCGCGAGCGTACTTGACATCGACGACCGAGGCAGCGCTGGAAGAAGAGAAGCTGACCGCGGCAAGAACGTCGCTGTACAGCGCGGAGTGGACGCTCTCGTCGGAGACAGCAGCACTGTCGTGGACCTGGCCGAGAACGGCAATGTTCTGAACAGACTTGGGCAGGGTCTCGAGGAAGACCTCCTCGACGAAGGGACGGTAGACACGGACGTTGATCAAGCCAACCTTGACGCCGTTGGCCGCAAGTGACTGGGCGACCTGGGCACCCAGAGAAGCCTCAACAGTGCCGAAAGCAACGATGACGGTCTCGGGCGCCTCGTGGCCGTGGTACTCGAACAGCTTGTAGTCGAAACCAAACTCGTCGTTGAAAGCCTTGAGGAGACGGACGGTCCTGCCCTCGTTGTCGGAGTGCTTGCCCTCAACGCTGGAGGTGGCCTTCAGGATGGCGTTGTAGTTGTTGATCAGGCCAGACTTGTCCATGACATCCACGACGCGGGTGGTCTCACGGCCAACGGTGATTCCGTCATAGGTGTGGATGGTAGGCAGGACACTGGCGAGAAGGGTGGCGAACAGCGACATGTGCTGGATCTCGTAGGCGGAGGCGCTCGACACAAGACCAAGGCCAAGCTCCTCGGCCAGAGTGAAGCTGGTCGAGTAGTCGGTGACCAGGCCGGACGAGGAGCCGGCAGCATAGTCGACGGCGGCGACATGAGCAACCAGGGGGTTGGCGACAGAGTAGAGCAGCGAGAGCTGGTCCAGCGCAGGCCTCAGCTGCTGCAAGGTGGAGGACGAGGCAACGATTGCCTGAGGAATGTGCCTCTTGGACAGGTCAAAGTCCTTGGAGAAGATGTAGCCCAGCGCAACGTTGCCGGCGCCAGTCCTGGTCTCGAGAGCGGAGACGCCCGTCTTGTACCCGAAGGCATTGTGCTCGCCCTTCTCGTGCCATTCCTGCAGGGCGACGTCCAAGTCATAGGTCTCGGGAGAGTAGGCGAAGATCTTGTCGGAGAGAGCGTAGGCGACCTGCTGGACGAGGGTCTGGGCGGTCAGGTAGGTCGGGCCGGAGATGGAGGCCAGCGGGACGTGCTGGCCAAAGGGCAGGTTCGAGGACTTCTGGGCGAACTGCTTGAGGGCGGTTTGCTGCTGCTGCTCGGCCTGGGGACCGGCAGACTCGGGCAGCTGGAGACGCATGATTCGGCAGCGGGGCGGCGGAAACAGAAACTTTTGGGAGGTATCTCAAGAGACAAAAAAGAAGCAAGCGACGCGCCCTGCTGCTGGAGTGGTGAGGCTTGGTGCGCGTCAAGAAAGAAGGAATGCCGCCGTGGCGGGTGGAGACGGGCGTGGCGGGGAGAAAAAGTAGAAGCCAGGCCCGGTATCGCTGAGCAATCAATGGGCCGAGAAGGGCTCACGGACCCGGTCAGCAGCTGGCGGCGCGCCATGGCTGGTGGAAAAGCCGGGCTGGTTGTGGTGAGAATACCAGAAACGGAACAGTGTCGATGGCGTGCTCGACAAAGCCCGAAAGCGTTGCCGCATTCTCGGGGCGACTCGGTCCGGCGCTGCTTATTCAGCCTTGAATGCCGACAATGCCGCTACCTGCGCCGTCGCGCAAGCGCCAATGGTGCGATGCCCATGTGCAATCAGGCACGCGCTGCTCCCGTCGACGCTGTTCCTCCCTCTCAAGTGCTGGTGGCAGGTGCTCGTTACTGCCGAGTCCAGGCAGGTGCGCGCCGCAGCGGCAGTCGCGTCCCAGAGTGCAAGAAGCTCGCCATCACCGAGCAATCTTGCGGCATGGAACTCCTGCACTCGCAAATCGATTCAACAGACCAAGGAAGAGCCTCAGGAACAGCATGGGCGCCACAACCGGCATCATGACGAAAGCCTTTCACAATAATGGCCACTCGCTCTCGGCTGACTCGCCACCTCAGCCTTATGGCTCCCTACTGACTCGCGTGCTGGACCCTGGAAGGCAAGCCGATACCGGCTCCCCTGTTTCGGCCTAGCGTATTTCACGCATCTGTTCACCTCTCACTTCGCACTTCGCACTTCACAATCTTTATTATCATTTGATGGTTTTCCGATTTCTTCCTATGCGCTGGCATGTTAGCTCTGGGCGGAGTTCCCCGGAAAATTCGCGCGCCCAACTACAGATTAATTTTGACGCATCCAGAGGGGGGGATGGCGACCCAAGCCTTGTCTGGCGCACGGCAAAGGCATCATGATATGCTTCTTGTGCGTACCAGCCTTTTTGTACCAGCATTGTAAGGTTCGAACAAACCTTATCGAGATTTGCGGAATGCTAAACCAGAAACTGCAACGCTCTGTGCCAAGGCGTCCATACGTGTTGCAGCATTGCCATATAGGGTTAGGTTTTGGAACACACTTGGCCCTTATGAGATTGCGCTTCCCGAATGCGGTCAGAGTTTTCCTGATGCAGAAGTCGTAAGGATCCGCTGCTGCTGCGATACGATCCGACGTTCTACTTTGGGAGTTTAGTGGTAGATGAAACTGGGGTATCTTACGCAAACGGAGCCAAGAGAGAGGACAATAGGTCCATTGGCGATATGCCGGCCAGAAGGAAGAACGGTGTTGCTGCACGTTGATGACATGAAGTCTGTCGGATAACCAGCTATGGCTCATCCTGATGCCATCTTGACGCTAACCTGGAATAGGCAGGTACTTCTCACCTCGCCGACGTCCTACAGCCAAACTACAGATATAGTGGACAAAACGACCGTCTTCCACGTTACTGCGTGACGCTTATAAGAAGGCGTGTGCATGTGGTACCAATGCCTTAGCTCTGCCACTCACTTCCCTCCTCACCCCGCACACAAAATCAGCCATACTAAACGCCGGCCAAACCGCAACCGCAACAACAAAACAACGAGCCCCTCCCAACCACCACCATCCCCAAAAAGAAAAAGGAGAGAGAAAAAACCCCCATAACAACAAAACAATGTCCTCCGACCCCCGCGTCGCCGCCCTCGACACCTTCACGCCCACAACCCACTCGCGTCCCTGCCCCACCCTCCTCTCCGCCGTACACGTACAATCCCCGTCGACGAACAACAACCCCAACCCACCAGCCACCGACACCGACACCGACACCGACGCCAACGACAAAAAGAGGGCCGACGCCGACCTCGCCACCATCCTCATCCTCGGCGCCTCCCGCGGCATCGGCGCCGCCGCCGCCCACACCTTCGCGCGCGCCGGCGCGACCCACCTCATCCTCGCCTCCACCGCGCGCAGCCAGCCGGCGCTCGGCAGCGTCGCGCACGAGATCCGCCACAACATCGCGCCGTCCTGCCGGGTCGACGTGCGCGAGTGCGACGTCGCGAGCGCGGCGAGCGTGGAGGCGTTGGCGGAGTATGTCAGTTCCGTCATCTCGAGGCCGGGGGGGGAGCCGGGGAGACGGCTCGACGCGGTCGTGCTGAACGCGGGGTACTCGGGGTGCGTGGAGCTGCGGGTGACGGATGGCGGGCCCGCGGACGGGCAGTGGGCGCGCGCGTTCGCGGTGAATGCGTTGGGGACGTATCACGCGGCGCATTTCTTCGTGCCGTTGCTGTTGCGGGAGGAGGAGGAGGAGGAGGAGGAGGGCCCGCCGGGCCGGGGGAGGAAGGCGTTTCTGGTGGTGGGCAGCATCGCGGCGGGGATCCGCCGCGGGGTCATTGCGAACAGCAAGTACTGCGTCAGCAAGATGGCGCAGGTGCGCGTCGTCGAGCACGTCGCGGAGCAGTTTGGCGCGCGCGGGTTGTTGGCCGTGGCGGTGCATCCGGGCGCGGTGGAGACGGCCATGGCGATCGAGACGGCGCCGGAGGCGTTTATGAAGTGTAGGTTTGTTTTTTTTTTTTTTTCCCTCTCCCCCTCACGTATGTGGTTCGATGGTGGAGGGCGAGGGGGGGTGTTGGGTGGGTGGCGTGGAGTGGTGGCTGCTGAGTTGAATGGTTGATTGGCTGACTGTTTGGCAGATCTTGTGGATGACCCCGAGCTGTGCGGGCATTTTCTCGTCTGGCTGACGCGCGTGCCCGGGCGGTTTCAGTGGTTGAATGGCAGGCTGGTTAGCGCGAATTGGGATCCGGATGAGCTGCTTGCGAAGAAGGATGAGATCGTTGCAAAGGATCTGCTGAAGTTTGAGGTGAGGACCGAGTAAGCGAGGGGATGTTGGAGTAAGCGATATAGTGGGCGTTATAGGAAAGCCATTAAACTCAAAGATTATACGTTTGCGCAAGGAAGAGCAGGTTTTCCAAGGAGCTGACATTCTCGAAGTTACCGCGAGGCGACAGCATGTCGTTGGATGTGCGACTCCTCGGGCCTTCACGATTTTCGGCTTCTCTCAAAAGCCGGTGCGTGTAGGACTCGTCAACATCTGAAGGCTTCGCGGCTGGTAGGGAATCATTCCATTGGTCTGGACTTTGCGGAGCAGTCACTGCACTTGCACCCGGAGATGAAGGGGTCGACTCCTGGCTATCCTCGTAGAACGCTCTGATGAACGCGTCCATATCGAAGCGCCGTAGTCTTTTGACACTGCCAATGGAGTCCGGATCAGATGCTTTGCGTTTGTTCGTGTTTTCGGTACCACTCGAGGAAGGCTTTTGCACTTTCGCAAGAAGCATCGATATGAGACGGGCTCCTCGTTGGGCTATCATGCTGTCTTCGGCGTTTTGAAGCGACTCTAAGGCTTCTTCCACGATGTGACGACTCTCGGTACACTCGGAATCGTTTGGGTCTCTGTGGAAAAGATCTAGGCAGAGGGTTATCTGGAATGTGTCAGCAAACCCCCATCTTGTTCGGTTCCTACATGGATTCATGTCGGGTGCCCTTATGCGCAGTAAAAACAAAGTTCTAAAGCTACTCCAGGATACCAGAAAGACATGGGGTATGTCTGAGTGGATCGAGAGATGTGTACTTACGCACGCCGTGACACTGAAGGCGTCATGAATCCGCAAGTGTGGCGCACCCGGATCTGTCATTTGCTTTTGCTCTTCGAGGACTGTCTTCGCTGCCGCGATACACGTCTGTCGTGTGAACTTGAAGGAAGAGCTCGTTAAACTGGGCCCAGGAAACTGTCTGTGGATCATCATGATGTTGTGAGCGGTGCTGATAGTCAGACTTCGTCTTGCCCAAGGTATCCAACGAGGCCATGTCGGGTCGATCGGGGCGTCGGAGAGGAAGCTCGGTCGATGTGTAGTGGTCAATGTCCTCATCTGTTTGTCTCGAGTTGTCGGCGGAATCCCAAACTCGAACCTTTGCCAATACGATGAAAGCGGCTCAGTATATGACAGGCAAGAGAAGATAAAAGTGAACTGAAAGATAGAGGGCGACTTTGGGTTTCCCGGCCGAAGCCCCCCGCGTTTCGGGCGGTCCCGCGATTTCACTTACCCGGCGTTCGGTTGGATAGACTCCCTCCACCCTCTTCGCGGGAAAAATAAAAGATACAACTTCGCCTACCGCAGTAAATTCATCGCTTAGCTACTAAGTCACTCTTTCCTACTCATCTGCACTGCACGAGTGTCCGGCTCTCGAACAAGCCGGCGGACACGGGGATTCAGGATCATACTGCCACAAAAAATACGGATCCGTCTCGTTCGTCAGGACGCCCCCGATCAACCTCGTCTGAGACGGCAGGTCGAACGACTGCCGGAACACCTCGAGCGAGGCGATACGGATCTGGCCCCAGCCCCGCTGCACCAACGTCTCGATGCTGGTGCCGTAGATGTACTCCTTGAAGCCCGCCCACCGGATCGCAGACGCACACTGGATTTTGGTCTGAGTCTGCACAGTTTCGAGACTGGGGGGGGGAAAGACGTTAACATACCATCGGGCAGCTCTCGGCATTCGTGTACAGACTCAGCTGGGAAAACGCGTCCAGCGCCTCGCTCGCATTCAGCCGGTGCCGCCCCTCGGGATCCGTCAGGACGGCCGTGCAATTCGCAATCGCCGCCATCTCTCTGCGAAAGAAACGGTCATCATCAGCCTCCAACCCAACCCAACCCAACCCCCTGTAAAGTATCATGAGCATCCATACCCGTGAAGCGTCGGATTCCCCGTCTTGCCATTCGCATTCGCGCCGATGCACACCAGCTCGCCCAGCCCGTCCGCGTCCGTGTGGTTCACGACGGCGGAGCCGAACGCGGCGAATGGGCACGGCGAGCCGCCCAGGTCCGCGAGCGCGGCGTTGGCCCGTCGCATCCAGTGTGCGCGCGTGCTGTGGGGAATGCCGTTGATGGAGAGATGCGGCGCGGCCATGACGTCTTCCTGCGTCGAGACGCCGCCGGCCGGGTACCCGGCGGATGCGATGCTGGCGCCGAGTAGCAGGCATACTATTATCTGGCGAAGCATGGTTGCGAGAATGGAGGGGGAGAGGGAGCCAAGGGCGATTTTGAACAAGGGGTTGCGTGGTGGGGGAGGGGCATATGTAGGGTGGAATGGTGGCACTACATCAATGTCCTGCCTTCGATGTACGTTGATAGCGATCGGCATCGTGTCCGGCAGTCCCGATCAGACATCAGATACAAGCTCTTCGACTCCGAAGGCCTCGCACAGTAAACTGCCTTGTGTGTATATGCTTGCCTGCATATTGACTGCAAAAGCTGCGCTCTCATGCAAAGCGTGCCTCAACCAACAATGATACGACGACTCGGTCCGCGCAAGATGCAGCGCGTTAACCTCACGCCTGTCAGGGTAAGCGAGCGGACGGTGGTATATAGCATGTCAAAAAGATGCTCTAAATCACCGAACCCTATGATCCTCTCTTCACTGAGCTCGCTGGCCCTAAAATGCGGCCGATCGTGGGACCAGAATGCCCTCCGTGCCACGCACCGAGATCGTACCCGACGGAAACCCCACCTTGGCACGCGCTACCCGGCCATCAATCTGCTGCGAAATGACCTCCTCCTTCTAGGAAAGGGTGTGTGTGTTGATATGCGGAAACTCGCATGCAGGGAAAAAAGGTACGACGATAGTGACAACGGATGCGGGAGTGCAAACTGCCGGCTTGCTTCTTGAAGCAAAGCAGTACCGGTTACTCTAAGACTTTGCCTTCCCGATTGGCTCCCAGTCCAAGACGATGGCAACGCAGACTTTGGAGCCTTTCCGTTGCCCGTGGAGGGGAAAGAAGTCATATTGTTAGTCTAGAGTGATTATGCCGAGATCCGCCGTCGTAGGGTAAAACAAAACCACCACAGCTCAGTAGAGAACTCATTCGTGTCGATTGGCTCGCGGATAGAGATCAGCACAACTCAGAGCATTCACCCCCTCAGCCATACGAATGTTAAAGACTGAGGGCGATGCGTTGATAGACCATATTCTCCACCAACCTCCAAAACCCCCACCCACCAAGCCCCCCTCCCTCCCTCCCCAACCGCCCCTCCCTACACTCCCGCGCCACCCGACGGCTCAGGATAAGCCTCCGTATGCGTCGCCGCCCTCGCATCCCCCCTCCCCACATAGTCCCCGCCCACCTTCTCCCTCCCCGTCGCAATATCCAACCCCCCCACGGCGCGCCTGAACAGCTCCAACGCAGCCTCGGGCTGATCTCTCGGCGTCAGATGCCCCGCCTCATACACGCGCGTGAAGCTGAGGCGCCCCGCCTCCCTCACGGCGCCGCGCTCGACGCCGCCGACGACGAAGGGCGCGTAGGCGGCGGCGGCGAAGCGCGCCGCGTGCGCGTGGTCGAGGGCGAGCGCGACCGCCTCGCCGCCCGGCCAGTTGGCCACGTAGTCGGCGTCGCCGTGCTGCAGCACCACCCGCACGCCCGCCCGCAGCACGGCTTCCAGGTCTGCTTTGAAGTACGGGTACGCCGCGTCGCCCGTGCGGTCGAACCCGAGGCTGACGTTGGGGTTGGCGTAGGTGTAGTTGATGCGCACGCCGAGCGCGTCTTGCGTGCTGGGGAGCTGGAGGAAGTCGAGCCAGTAGGCTGGGCGTGCGTGGGGTTAGCGGGAAAAAAATTTTTTGGGGGGGGGGTGGTTTCTTTGGGGAGGGGTTGTGACTCACTGGGCAGTTTGAAGTCGTCGGCTAGCTGGCGGATGTCCTGCGGTGCTCGCCCGCTGTAGTCGTAGTAGGGCTCTTCGACGAAGTTGTAGCAGGAGGTGGCGGCGGTGGAGCAGAAGCGGTAGGTGTCCCGGTTGGTTGGGTCGGCGGCCAGGCCGGCTGCGCACTCGTCGAGCTGGGCTTGGCATCCGCCGGGCTTCTCGTATGCTTGCTTCATGAATTTGTAGATGGTGTCGTTGACCGCTTTGATTCCGTACGTGTTGTTCGCCGCGAACTCGGGGTAGTATGGCGTTTGGACCCGCTCGTCGATGAGGCCGCTGATGATTCCGAGCGTGTCCATGGTCATCGGGTAGCCGGACATGGAGCCGTTCCAGATGGCGTTGTTTTGGTCGTTGAAGTATCTGTAGAATGTCGGGCCATCTGCAGACGGTGTCTGTTAGTAGGGGGGTTTTTGTTTGGCAAGAGCTTACAGACAGTGACCGCCGTATTGCTGGGTCCATAGGTTGAATGTTCTGTTCGAGAGCCTTGTATCTCTCGAGTCTTCAGCCACCCCCAGGAGAGCTTGGATGATGTGCCAAGCGCCTTCCGCTGCTATCTCGGTGGTGTTTGTACGGTCGGGATCGACTTGTGCCCAGCGTCCTTCTGGATCGTCGTTGGAGGCCGAGCTCACACCACCTGTAGAGTTGTCGTAGCTGCCATCCGCAGTGCTTTCGTAGGAAAAGCCGACCCCAACAGGCTGAGAGAGGTAAAGTACGTTGGAGACCTCATTCCATGAGTACGGGTTCCACTGGGTCTTGAGGTCCTCAGTGACATTGCATGGTCCATTTTCGAGGAACAGACCAATAAGCGAATCGCTTCCAGGACCTCCGTTGAGCCAGCTTACATCGACATTAGCAGCAGACACATGCTTGGAAGTTGAAGGTGCATACAGTGTCATCGGCTTGTTCTTCGGATCATCGCGGGCGGCGAAGTACCTGTGCAAATATCAGACCGAGCTCCATGAGGAATGTTCGATGCGCACCAGAAGAACATGTTTGTTTTGTTGTCCAGGCTGACATAGCCGGCGTAATCTTCCACGTTGGGTTGTGTCTCACAAATGCCATGCTTGCCGGGCTGCTTGTACGTGACCTTTGCACCTTGTGGCGAAGTCAGCTCTGTGACTCCGGAGGGGTTTTTAGGAAGCTGGCGTTTTTCGGTGCGCCAAGAATGAATGGTACGGCAGTTGAGAGCCAAGGCCACGGCAACGATATTGAAGACGTGCATTGTAAGCTATCAAACTGTGCTGACGTGTCGCTTGGAAGCGGATAAGGGCTCGCCGGCTCACGAGGATGTCTCAGCTTCTTGAAGCATTCGTGGCATTCTGCGATGGTAGCACAAAGGGCAGCGTTCCTGTTCACGGTTGTGCATTCCTACTGTCTCCTTGTTTGTACAACGGTGAAGTAAGCCTCACTTTTGTAAGCCGCATGTTTAAAGCGCAAAAGGAATCCATCATGACGTTTGTCGTTCGAGCTTTTGGCAGGGAGAATAGCGCTGCAGTGCGCCTGGAAGTTTCTTCATGTTACATTGGAAGAGTAACATTACACGGGAACGAACTCTAAAATGGTCATCCCTTGATCGGATCCCGTATTCGTTACCAAGATTCCTGGTCACATATGATGGCTGGCGGGATTCTTCTCTCGCAAGAAGGATTCCTACCATGTGCCCCTCCATCACCTTCACGCTTGATCATCTTGTCAGTCCACAGATCACCTTATTGGTTCCGATCATCCGGCCATGGTCTGCTGTCAGACATCTCTGCTACATAGAAACTTGGTAACTTTCGTTCACATGCTACATACCCGAAGCGATGATCCAACACCCCTTTCCCGGATATCCATCCAGAAACCAGGTCCGTGTCGGGACCGGTGAACTCTGAAGTGAGGGGGCGGGGGAAAGATTTCGTGAAACGTCGGCTGGCTGAGCGACGAAAGTGGCATTTCCTCGCGGCTTCGTATCGATCGAAGGTGCACCCCACCCGATAGCCAGGTTCGCAGACCGCGGAGTATGACGAACTTTTATTTTCACTCCAGCCGTTAGACACATGAAAACCTTTGGAGTTTCAAGCCTGTTCGTAGAGCCATAACGCCTCTGTAGATTTTAATACTAAGTCCGAGGTCAGTAATGGAAAGAAAATATCCCATGTTTATTTTCAAAAAAAGAAAAAGCAGAGAACAGAAACAAACCTTAATCACGAACAGTCTGCAAACCGTTACCTCGCAGCCTATCTCTAGTCAAGCCATGGCACATCCCCGCGCTCCACCGAAAGTCGTCATAACATCACACATAACACGTAAGAAAAGGGCTAAAGGTTTTTTTTTTCTTCTGCTTTATTTTGCGGTAGAATAAAACACCTAGATATTTTATCCTACCTTTTTTTTTCGTTTTTTTTTTTTCTTCGTTTTTTTTGGGGTTTTTTTTGGGGGGTTTTTTCTCTCTACACTTCAACATCGACCTTCTCGAACTAGCACACATCAGTACAACTCAGCGTTCAACATCGTCATCAATCGTCTTACAGCAGTCCCGCCCTCCTCATCCTCTCAGCATACCTGTCCTGCGCACCAGCAGAAGTCTGATACGACGGCGCCTCCGACGGCGCGGTCGAACCGGCAGCGGTAGCGGACGAAGTCGACTTGGCGGCATCGGCGCGGGCGGCGGCGTAGGCCTCGGCATAGACGTCCTCCTTGATCTTCTGCTTGGCAGCGGCGTCTTCGGCCTCCTTGGCCGCGATATTGGCCTTGTCGGCGGGCGTGTGGCGGCGCACCTGCGCCCAGCGCCCGTTGATGAATTCCAGATGGGTCTTGCCGTTCTTGGGCGGCTTTTTGGAGGAGGAGTCCTTGGAGGAGGACTTGGAGCTTGAGCCCCAGCTGCCGAAGAAGGAAGGCATAGTGGATAGAGATGTGAGGGGGTTTTTCGTGTAGGGGGTGTGGTAGACGGGGGGTTTGTGTGGTGAGGAGTAGGATTGGGATACTGTTGCGTTGCGTTAAATACCGACGGCATTCTGGAGCTGTTCATGATCAAAACCTTCGAATGGCTTGACAATTATATTTGTTTCTGAGAAAAGGCCATGTACAGGAACAGTGGAGGGGCTGCCGTTGTTGTTGCTCCAACCCTACTTATGGCGGCGGATGAATGAATATTCGCCCGAGACTCTGTCCTTCTTGATTTCGCCGATCGTCGTCTGAAATATCTTGTCCTTCGTTTCAGCGGTCTCGTTGTTGTCCTTCGCTTCAGCTCCTTCACTGCTGTCCGTGACATTTTTCTTGCTGCTGTCTTTACGGCGCTTCCACGGTTTGAACAAGCCCTTCATGATCTCTTTTTTGGGACTTTCCGACTGCCCTTTCCTTAAAATAAGCCTGTGTTTATTCAAATCTTGGTTGTGTAACGTGTTGTAGTACGAGTTAGTTTCTGTGTTGAGTTGTGGGTCGGATTTTGGTTCACTATAAGTTGCTTAAATCCTAAACTCCAACCTTAAGTCGTTTGATCAATTCTCTATTCGTTGTTACTTTCCAACAAGCCCCGACAGCGGGAATAATTTGAACTATGTACGCCTTCGTATTGGCTGGAGCGTTCACGGCGCTACTGCTGTTACACTTCTTTTTCTACTTGTGGCGGCGGACGTGGGCATGCTGGCCGTTGATCTTCTCCACCTTGACGTGGCCGGTCTTTGGCGGCTTCTTACCACTGTCATTTGCATCAGTCCTGCTGTCAGCCTTCGTGACAACTGGACCCTCGTGGCGGACATAAGCATTGCGGCCGTTCACGTGCTCCACCTTGGTGGGGCCAGTCTTCGCCTTCTTACCGTCCTTTGTATCAAAGAGGCCCATGATAAATGTAGGATGATGCGTTGTTGGATGTTGGTTGGGTGGTGTGGGTCGATTGGTGGATTGAGTCGCTGCTATCAGTTTTCTTAAGGATTAACCGCGTGCTGGAGTCACTTCGTCAGACCCTTCGTTAGCATTGTTTTTTCAAGCAGGGCCACTACAATGGGATTTAAAGTAAAGTCGTATTATGTGAGTTCTTTGAGCATACACCCTGAGAGGGAACGTCATCTTTGAAGTTAAGAGCAGCCGAGACCCACCACGTGCTCTACCCACGTTACCCCTTTGTTCACGCATCTTACAACAGAATATTCTTTGAAGCTCATCGACCGGCCCATTCATTGGGTTTCACTTCCAATGATCTTCCTGCACACCGGACAGGCGATCTTGTTGTCGTTGTTCGCATCCCAGAACAACTCCAAGCACTCACGGCAAGCTACCTGCCGGCAACACGTAAGCCGCACGATCGCCGTGTTCTCGCTGAGTGGGCAGGGCGTGGTATTCGGAGGTATTTCTTCCAAACAAATAATGCACTCATCCCTCTCCGACGAACTCTCTTCAACCCGCTGGGCCCCATCGCTTGTTATGGCGTCGGCATCCGCAAGCGTCATGACCGAACCGAACAGGAAATCCAGATACGTTTCCACGTCGGGATCTGTGTCGAGATACACCGCCTCGCTCAAGGTGGCCTGCATCGTTCCGAGCTCTTCCGCATACTCCTCATGCGTTTTCTGGAAGCGTTGGAGTTCTTGCGAGTGGTGTGTCTGCAACTGCACGTTGTTCGCCAACGCTTCGACTGCGGCTTTCTTTGACGACGTTATCTCGCGCTGCCGTTTCTCGTCAACCGTCGAGAGGCCGTACTGCTGCTGCTCTTGACAGAGATCCGAGTATTCCTGAACCAAGCGAGAGGCTTCTTCACATGTGTTTGCAGCTTCGTTGCAGAGTCGCGCGAAGTCCGCGTATTGGATCTGCCAGGCGGTGAACTGGTCCGCGGATGCCACCTTCGAGGCTTTGTTTTGAGCCGTTGTAGAGGAGCCCGACATTTTAGGCCTTTGCAGCGTAGTACCAGGTGCTTAGGTTTCGTGTACGGTAATCTTCGGAATACTTACTGCTATCGTGTTGCTGTTGAGTTATTTAAACGGGGACGGGGATTTGCAAATGGGAAAGGCAAGCCAGGAATGAATATCTTTGGAAAATCACTCGATTTAATAGCTCCACACATGCTACAGCATTTAATTTAATGGACGACACGTCACCGTAAGCAATTCGCGGGAAAGTGACGAACAATCGCATGTTTGGGTACGGCAAACAGTCAATTGAGGATCGTGACTTCTCGTAGCCAATCAAACAAAGAATTTCTTAGAAAAGTCTGGCTGTTGCCCTATTCTTTGACCAGGGTACCAATGAGTGCTGGATATACCGGAATTAAATACGGTGGTTCCACCTGCCATTTGCAGCTATCTTGACTATTCTACCACTCTGCCACGACCACGTTTCACAGATGATTAAAAAATGTGTTCGCTAAAACGCCTTAAGTAGGTAGCTACGTTAATGGCGAAGGACCTTTGGAGAAAACATTTCTATCTTCGAACTATGGAAGATAGCTTACATGCATACTTCCTAGATGTCTTTGAAAGAGGGAAAGCTCTCTCTTTCGCCACGGATCAATTCGCCCAAACCCGGTATACACTTTTCCCCCACCCCGTGAAGCTTCGACGCCGATGACTGCTCACGCAACCCTTTGTCTTTTTCTCCACATTCCTTCTCGGGCTCGGAGCTGCTAGAAATAGGTGAGCCGTACGGATCCGCGGGTATGAAAACTTCCTCCTCCAACACGTCAATCAAGTGCGGGACGTCCTCGGCCTGAGATGTGCATGGAGCACATCCAGAGGCTGTAGCCGTGCGCATCGACGATGGAAGCGGCACGCTCTCTGCTGGTTTGCGCATCAAGCGGCTATCTTGCTCGCTCACAACTCGGATAGCTTCTTCTTCGGGATTGGTGATAGGTTCCCCCTTCTTGACCCTTCTACGGCCTTTGAGCACAAGTATACGAAAAGGGAGGCAGGGAAGACCGACTCCGTGACATTCATGAAGGGGTCTGTCATCGGTTGCATTCATAGTATTGCAGTTGGCGTTGCAATTGATGATGATGCACATGTTTACTCCAAACAGAGTGTATGTAGAATATGACAAGTATTTGCTGGATATTCGGGGACGATGGTAGTTAATTTAGACTTGATAGGATTGGTTCGAACGTCATGCTTGCTTTGCGAGACATTTTCGAGCGTATGAAAGCGCAGCATCGTTTGACGTGTCGCCCCTTCGCCATTCACGCCTTTGACAACACTGCGGACAGGCAGCATCAACCCCAGGCACAACTGTACCTTCAATCTGCTGAGCATTTACTACTTCGCGAAGGCGCACTCATGGAGCCTTCCACGTTTGCGAATACAGAGAAGTCTTTGGTATTTGGGTTGTAAACACCTGATCCTGGAGCCACAAGTGAGCTGCCACTTCATGTGATTACTTTACCACGATTCCACGATCGTCATTCATTATGTTCCTAACCTCAAGTTCATTTCCACCTTGCAATTTGAGCCGTGTGTATCATTTGGCCGTTCAAAAGGAAACGCGATATGCTCTGCACCATTCACTCTGTGCACCTTCTTATTCCCTCAGCTCCGGAGCCGCGTCATCCGCACTACTATGCCTACGGAACACATTTGTTGCTGCCTTCCAGATCGAGTCTCTCCGCGTGCTCGGCGATGACGACGATGACCACACGCTGCTGCGACGGCGTCCATGTGTGGACTCTTTCCGGGGACAAGTTTCATCAGCAGGATCTCAATGAGCGTGGACGCCTTTTGATGCGAACATACCGTCGTCTTTGTTTTGCACAAGCACCGCCTCTGCCGTACGGACGTCTGAACGACGGCCTGCATCCCGAAATTGTTTAGCAAGTGGTCTCCCTCAAGCTTGAGGAATGATAGGGTAAGGGTATGGAGAGTAGAGAGCTTACGCAGGTTCCCCGCACCGCCGCGACCGTAAGATGTGTACCGCTCGATCTCCACGACCATTGTCTGTGACAGAATCCCTTCGACAGTGATAGGGTGGTGGTGTCTCAACGAAGAAAGACTTTCGAAGAGATGATGAAGTCCGTTTCGCCGCAAAAGGACCGGGAGGCAAGAGTGAGTAGTTAGTAGCAGAGCAGTGGTGATGAGCAGCGGTCACCCCATACTGATAAACGCCCTTCCCGTCTCCCCACACGTCCCGACCGTTCGCCCCAGCCATCCCTACTCTTTCCTCATCCGGCCCCGCTGGCCCAATTCCGACCAATCACCGCCGCCACAACTATCTATGCAACCACGCGGCAACCGGCAGCATATGACGACATAGGGCTAGCGAGACGGGACGACCAAAGTCCCCTGCCAAGTCAGCGCTCCCTGCCACACAAGCTTTTGCCGATCTCCCCACACGGCGCATCATCGACCCACTCAGCATCTTCATGCTTATCTGGGGCACAGGGAACAACGCTACCACCGACTTCTTGCACTTCTCCTCTCCCTCTACTACTAACGTCGCCCTTGGCTTAACAGAGGCTCGTGTCGCGTGAGGGGTTGCAATCGCCCTGTGGCCATGCTAGGAATTGAGCCGATTGCACTCTTAACGGATCACTTCTTTCTTTTCCTACCACTTTCCTTTTCCCCTCCCCCTCTCTCGCAGCCCACGGCGGGTTGCAAAAAGAACCGAGCCCGCGCTCACCTACCTACCTACCTACCTACCTACCTACTTACCTACCTACTTACCTACCTACTTACCTACCTACCTACCTACCTACCTTGCAGCGATACCTGCACCGTACTTACGTGCACAGTTGAAAATCCGATTGTGCAGACAGACGTAAAAAGAGATGGAACCTCGAGCGCAGCAGCCAAATGCACCCCAGCCGTTTGGATCCACAACCGCCCAAGTGGGAAGAAGAAGAGTGCCACCAGCGCCTTCAGCAGAAGGAGAGAGCTCAAACGACCCAAACCGTACCCAACCTACGAACGCCTACGTGGAGAGAGAGAGAGAGAGAGAGCGCGCGGGGCGGGGAGAAGGGGGAGGGGAAATAAAAAATAAAAACGTTTCGCGGGTGGCGTTCTGAGGCGCGGCTCGGGCTGAGCTGAAGGGGGGTGGGGTACATGCCATCCACCGGCTTGTGGGTTCGTATTCTTTCGCCCTCTTTCCATTCTGGGTCGTCGGCACGTCGCGGGTACTAGGGCTTGGGGGGTGTGTGTGTGTGTGTGTGCCGAGAAAAAAACAAGAGCTGGCTGATGCGTGTGGCCGGCTGCGGGGAATGTGGGTCTCCGGGACTCTAATGGGACGTCGACGTAGGTATGTCGTTGTTGATGATGGGTGGGTGGTTTGTTTGATGCGATGCAATTCGGCCATGGCGAGAGAGGATGGAGGTATGTGGCTGTGCGGCGGCGGCGGCGGCGGCGGCGGAGGCGGCTGTGGAATGTGAGTAGATGTCTTCTTTGTGTCGCGCGGAGCATTCCCCATCGGCGGGCCCGACGTTGGCTGAGCCTTGGCAACGGCGTTTCCGGATGATGGTGGTGGTCTGTCGGCCTTGCGATGTGCCTTTTTCCAACGATGGCATAGCTCTTGACGGAAGTAGTAGTGTGACCGGCGAAAAACGAGAGAAAAAGCGAGAACCAAGCGTGTACAAACTGACTAAGCGTCGAATACATCAGCGGTTACCGGCATGCATTGGCATCAGCATCAACGAAACCGCCTGATTTGCCAGGAATGCAGTCCATCCCATGGCAACCCGACCCCTGCAGAGGCGACGAGGGAGGTGCAGGCAAAGATGCAGGTTAAAACTAAGGTTATTTGCGCACGTCCTGCTTCCCCATTTGATGATGTCACAGAGCGCTGTCTTTTGGGAAATAGACGCGATATGATTGGATGGGTTTCAGAACAAGGCAAGCAAGCAAGCGCAAGGATGGGGTCGAAAGGGCCCAGTCGAGAAGAACCGGCGCCAGCAGCAGAGGCACTGGCGATGCTGACACCAGCTTGCATCGACGTCGGCTAGGTGCATTGAAGTGCCAGTGGGGCGAAGAAAGGAAGTGATATTGGTACGTACGACCTTACGTGTCTACACTCTTGGCTGACTCGCTCGCTCGCGGAACATATACCCTGTCGACCGGCGGGCGGACAAATAACCAAAGACAACGCTGCCAATTTCCCTTCGTCCAAGCCAATCAACTCCATCCATATTCTCAAGCTAAGCGAGTCACGGTCTGTCCAAAAGGAAACAAGGAAAAAAAAAAAAACAGCGCAACAAATCACACACGAGAAGACCAACATGGTGGACAAATCCAAATCCTTCCGGCCCAGTCGAACGGCGACCGGCGCGAAAAGAAGTGCGCACGCATCGCAACGAATCCCAACGGAGGATTTCTAAGCTCCGCCGGCAGGATGATAAGCCAACTTTTGGCCGCTTGGCTCGGCTGGTCCGCGCTCGCTTGCGGCTTTTGCAGGGCAGCGGCTGGCGGCGTCGGCAATCTCCCTGCATGCTTCCTCGGCAGGAAATAATTAGCCGCCATCTCCTCGCTCCGACTGCCGAGCACCGACTCAGAGCCCCGCCAGGCCAGGCCAACAAGGCATCCAGCACCCGTCCCGTTTAGCGAGCGAGAGCCTCCGCTTTTTTCTTTTTTCTTTTTCTGCCCCATCATCATCCCATCCCAGCAAACAGAAAGAAGAAGAAGAAGAAGAAATCGCAGGGAAAGGATCCTTGTTGCCGTCGTATCTCGTAGTTAGCGGGGTAGTGGACCTGCACAACGACAACCCGTAGTTCTACAACAATGTGGTAAGTACGTACATACCGCAGACCGCGCGCAACAAACAGCGATGGGGGGGGGGGGGGGGGGGGGGGGGGGGGGGGGGGGGGGGGGGGGGGGGGGGGGGGGGGGGGGGGGGGGGGG